>JAHDVE020009129.1:0-56198 GCA_022606495.2 Halesus radiatus | reverse complement strand
CACGGCCCTGCTATAGGCGGGCCCCATATACACAACGATGACTGCTGCCCTGAAGTGTGCAGCTGCGCATTGCCTGACCCCGAAGTGTCTGGCTCTGCACACGGCCCTGCTATAGGCGGGCCCCATCTACATGACGATTACTGCTGCCCTGAAGTGTACAGCCTCGCACAGCCCGACCCCGAAGTGTCTGGCTCTGCCCACGGCCCTGCTGTAAGCGGGCTCTACCGACACATCAATAGCTGCCGCACTCAGGTGTACAGCCTCGCACCAGCCGACCCCAAAGTGTCCGGCTCTGCACGCAGCCCTGCTATAGGCGGGCCCCACCGAAGAGACGGCAGCTGCCGTACTGAGATGTGCAGCCCCGTACTGCCTGACCCCGAAGTGTCCGGCTCTGCACGCAGCCCTGCTATAGGCGGGCCCCACCGAGGAGACGATAGCTGCCGCACTCAGGTGTACAGCATCACAACCATCCGACCACAGACCCGATCCCGCAAGATTATACGCGGATCCCAGAAGCCCGCTGTCTTCTCAGGAGACGCGACATCGCCCCGGCTATTATTCCCGATGGGGGGAGCGTTTCCGGCCGCCGTGGACAACGACGAACATGTCTGGATGAAAACAAGTCCAGTTTCACTGCACGGGGGGAGTGTAACCGACGTGATCGTAATTATCGTGATTCTAATTTTGCGACATTATATTATCTTCGTAATTTATATTGTACCATTAGCTTATTATCTCGTGCCATTGTATCTTATGTAAGATTTATAATATTTGTTTCATCTCATAGTGTTATCGACGTGATGGAACCACACGGGAATTTCCTGACTCCGCGGGAGCCCAGTACCGTGTGGCAGACTTTCCTATCACTTCGATAACACATCCGACCCCGCGACAGCACGATACCGTGTTGCGGGTTTTCGACAATGCAACTAACCCCGTGGCAACGCAGTACCGTGCACGGACCCCTCATTTACATGTCTGCCTCAGCAGCGCCTCTAGTGTAGAAAACTTGTATCACTTTGTAATGATATAAAAGCGAAAATTTCTGAAAATAAACCAGTCACACTCGGACGAGCAATCGTGACTCGTACCCAGTCACATCTTGTAACCAAAGAAAGTCTTTCATTTCTCCTGCCTCCCACCTGAAGGATTCCTGAACCTGCCTCAGGGATAGTCGGCCCCGTACCCCCAGAAGCATAGAAAGTGACTTGACCAGCACCCTACATGTTTACAGTCTTGTAACGACAATGGTCGCTTACACACAGTAAATTATTTAGCTAAACATTGTTTAGTGAACATTTCGTAGTTCAAACAAATACTAACTCTTCTTTTGCCAGTAATCTTCTAATAAATGCAATATCTACAGTAAAGAATGACAAAATAGCAAAATGTAACAATCGCACATTCCTCAAGCTTAATTTTTTTAATAAAACCGTGTTTATCTGAAGTGACGTTCTAGGTAAGTGTGTATTTCTGTATCTGTTTGTTAAATATATAATAAGTAATATTTTTACAACGCCCATGAAGTGATTTTTCAAAAAAACAGAGCTATAGAAATTATCCAGTTATTATTAAAGTATGACACATAATATATTACAGCTATTTCTCACCCATCGAGAAGTTAAGGAACTTTTTTTTTAAAGAAAGGCAAATTTACGAATAACCTGACAATATTTGAAAATCTCCTACTACTATCACAGTAAGCGGAAAATGTTGCTTGTGCCGTAATGGAGGACTTAGCCAGCCGAGGAATTGACGCCTGGGTGAGACCCAAACGCGATGCCAACTCAGCCACTGACCGGTCATTCAAACATCCCCTTTTTTAAAAACAAGAAGAACTAACTAATTAATTAACTAACCATCACGCGGTTTCGCCGAAGGGGTGGGCAGAGAGGACGGACCACCAAACAACTCGATCTTGGCATACACTTCTTGCTTCATTCAAATTCATACAACGTCTCATACATTCTCTCAAAGACGTTACGATATAAGAAATAATTGGTTCTTTTGCTTCTTGCAAGTTTCAAAAAATGTATCTAATATTCACAGTATTTGATAATGTTTAATATATATATAACGCATTGCATGTTGCAAGGAACTTGTTACAACTTAGCTTTAAGATGGGTAACCATTTCCAAATGTTATGTGAGAGTATTGTCAATAAAGAATAGGGTTTCTAATTAAAAGCATAGCTTTAACAAGTTTAGAGTAAAGGACATTGCATTGTTGTAAAATATTACTTAATTGCATTACATAAATACAATTTATATATAAACAATGAACATAACATAAAAAGGTCGCATCTGGAAATCGGAAACAGGATTTCTATCTTTCCGGGATAACACTCTTATCATCTTATGTCTGATTATTTTCAGTCATTTTTTATAGATATCATATTTCAATTTGTAATATTAATAATAGTAATTGGATGATTTATGTTGCGCCGTTTTTGTGAAAAATCACTCCAAGGGCGCTATATAAATGTTACTTCATATTCTTCATCTAATTATGTACAAGCAGATACAGAAAAAACATACTTACCTGGCAGGTCGCTTCAGATGAACACAGTTTCATTAGAAAATTTAAGCTTAGAGAAGATATGAATTTTACAGTTGCTATTTTATCCTCCTTTTCTTATATTTATTAAAAGATTGGTAGCACAAAAAGGAATTGGCATTTATTTGGAATATTTATAAAATGATATTAAGAAGTTTAAGAAGGTTTTAAAAGATATATATATTTTTTTTTAGATAATTAGTTATATAATATAACATGTGTCAATTTGTAATTTAACGTTGTAGTACAAGATATCTAATATATCTTTATATTGTTAAAGCTTTTTGTTATAGGCAAGACTTACTGATTACAAGAACATGTTTTCGGGACTTCAGGAAATTCATTGCTTTTTCAAAAAGTAACAATAATACGTGTAAATAAATGTCTTATGGAATTTCTACATCAAAAAGAAACAAAGATCTTGCTGACCCGAATATCGCAAGCACCGTCACAATAATATTCAACAGTAAACAATGAATAAGACAGTTATCATTTGATGCCCCTTATCAATTGGGCCGTGACCCGCTTGAGGCAAGACAAGCGCCGAAAAAAAACCAAACATTTGTCTCATTTCATGAGATACCATGAGACAATATGAGATATTGGGGGTTAGGGGGTTATCTCCGATGTAGGAAGTGTTTCGCTTTCTTATTCGAAACTTTCGTAATTTTTGTTCCTAAATCCGCTTTTTATTGTGTACTGAAACTGAATTTATGTGATTTTAATTAAGTGCTGGCGAAATATTCGTGATCATTTAAAAAAAATTAAGTTTTTTAATGGTTTTTAACTTAACCCAACTTAAACTTCGCTAATAAACAGTGTTTAACTCAAGTGACCTGGCAGGTAAGTATGGTCCTGTATAATATTATTTACTTGTAGATAAAAAATAATAACAAGTATATTTTAACGCAGCATCACGTTCATTGGTCTAATGCATTGTACATATATTTTGGTATTGCAAAAAAATTCTTAAGCTTTTTAAGGTCATATTTTAAATATTTTCTAGTTGAAAAATTATAAATAATTCAAATATATACCAAGTCTTCCTGTGACACCAATCTTCTAATAAAAGTAACATCAATAGAAAAGCGGATAAAACAGCAACCGTAAAAATCATAACGTCTCTAAGCTTAAATTTTCTAATAAAACTGTTCATCTGAAGCCATCTGCCAGGTAAGTATGTTTTTCTGTATCTGTTTGTACATAATTTTTTTTTTTTTAAAAACTGTTTTTAAGAAAATAAACCTTATATTTGAAGTGAACATTCAGTAATTCCAAAATGTTTCTAGGTAATATCTTAGACCAAAAATTATCGATTTAATACCCGGTTTCGCCTGATTTAAATATTTTATGTCATTGATCTTACAATTCAATTGAAACAACGTCTTATTTTTTTAATCTTTAAAAGTATCATTGAAAGCTCCATATCTCATTGCGGATACAATCATGCGAGCTTAAAAAATGTGTTGGACCATAAATCATGGCAGAAAAAAACGTGTAAATATCATTACGACAGAGGTCATCCATTCGAGAGGTTTCAGTTGAACAAGTGTAGAGAGTGGCGAAAATCTTTTAATTTAATTTCCCTATTCAATTTTCTCTGTGAGAGTTTGGATGTATTGGTCATTGATAATACTTTTCTCGTTTGTTTGCAAAAAACGATGTCACTGACTGAAAATAATTAGCAGATATTGACGACCTTGCGATTTTCTGGATATTGTGGCCACGCTTATTCGTGATAAAACACAAGGTCGTATGTTCAAATTACGTCAGTGATTGAACGTTGGACATCAACTCGGTTCGCACATCAATACGAAATGAAGTCAATAGTCAAATATTGCCCATCGACGTTGGGTCACAAATTTGCAATTTAAGAGTTACTCCACAGTGCAGGGAAGTAAAAAAGACAGGTGGAATCAATAAATCGTAAAGCGCATGATATTTAAAAACAAAGAGTGTTATTCAATTAGTCAAAGGTACAAAGGCTAAGGTGATTTTTACAAAAACGGCGCTGTATATAAATCATCCAAATGATATTATTTTGATTTTTTAAATTAAGAAATGAGCACTTTCCTAAGCTATAACTAGATACCTGAAAATTTCGCGTTTGAGATAATGCGAATTTTCAAGCGAATAACGAGAATGTCGCATTTTTCACAAGAATATTCCAATTTTTGGGTAAATAACAGCAAATTTTCATACCTGTCACGCGAAATTCTGGTATTTTAATTAAATTTTTTTAAATTTAAATTTTACAAAAAAAAAATACAATGAAAAAAGTCCCGATGTTTTGTATTTTGTTTAACGGTAGTTTGTTTTTCAAAATCAAAATTTACAGTTAAGATTATAACATATATCTATATAAAATAATAACATATGCAACAAAATAAAATAATGAATATTTTTCAAAAATCTTATTCAAAATATTTCTACAAAAATATTAAAAAAAAAAATAAAAATCTTAAACCGCAACACAAAATCACACATAAAATAATGCTTCCTTATTATCTAATACAAATAGTTTCTTTCAGCTAGCCAAGTTTTCAATACATTTATTAACTATTTAGTTTTATTAGAGTTTTATTTTTTTTTATTTCAGCAGCTAACATGTTCAAACAGCTAGGGATCGCGTGATCTAAAGTTCTCTGTCCATATTTGTTTGTATGCTTCGGAACCATTAATCGTTTATTAAAATTGAGACGAGCATTGTCAGTGTGCTCTAGTCTATTTGTATTATATATAGCTAACTAACTAACCATCACTTACTTAAAATTGAATTGCAATACTTAATAAAAATTAAAAAAAACATTTCTGTAATATCCGTTATTTCTATTTCCACAAAAACAATCTGATTTTGTGCTGATAAATAATGTACCCTCGCTTGTGTTTTGGCTATCTAACAAAAGCGAGTTTCTTTTTTAATATTAAAGGCGAGGCGAGGGTCCCCGGAAAGGTTGTGTCGGGTATCACGTTGGAGTTATTATATTATTTTTACTGCTCTGGCCTGATGGAATTTTTGATTTTTCTCTCAATCGGGCTGACCAATGGCGTTCCGATAAATATTTGATGACAGCATCAAGTGCAGCGTGCATTTGATTCGGATGCAATCATCCATATTGCCATGATGCATCTGTGTCGGATTTAATGATGCTACTACGAGAATTATTATTATTATTACATCGATACAACAAAATAACGGTGGTTATGAAAAACTCCGAATGATCGGAATAATAAAACATTGCATTATTTAGATACTCAAATCTCATTTCGGCACAGCAATATAGCCAGGGACATAGAATTGTGTCCTGCAGTCGTTTATATATTTCCTTCATCTACATATGTATAACAAGCCCAACAGAATTTCGGTCCAAACTTAAAACTTACCTTTTCAGACTTCCATATTAACTTGTATTGCCTATAAATATGAGTAAATCTTAAATACACTTTATCATAGCCTTCTCTCCCTCAATCTGATCTTCATTGACGAATTACATTTAGGAAGATACGACTACATTCTAATCAAATCCCTGTACTGTACTGCCAATCATACTGTTTTATGTGTGCAAAACTGTAAATACACTTATCTAATAAACTGTGTTAATTTAAAGTAACCTGCCAGGTAAGCATGGCCGTCTATAATATCTACTTGTAAATAATATATATGTACTCGTATATACATTTTATATCTACATCACTCTTATTGGTGATACAGCGTACCTACAAATAGTTTTATGGTATTGACTGATGAGCTAGCTGGTGGATGCAATCTCATAGTCTTAAGTTATAAAAAATTATTCATACTTAGTTAGCAGATGATATGGTTCTTTTAGCATCATCACTAAAGAAACTATTCCGCGTATGTGATAATTTTGCAAAAAACCACAACCTTGCATATAATACGTCCAAATCAATCGTTATGGTTTTCGAATGTAAAAACGAAATCATGCAAACACATTCGTAGAGTCAAATACTTGGGACATATGTCACAGACGACCCGAAGGACATTAAGGATATGGATAGACAAAGAAGAGCGATATCCGTTAGGGCAGGTATGCTGTCAAGGCGCTTTCACGTTTTTTTATGGTAACTCCACACAGGAGACCCTCAGGGAAATGTAGTGCAAACGTCAAAAGAATGCTGTGCAACACATTCTGCACATCTTTGTATACGTATCGCCATATTGCCAACTCTTCCGTCTACCAAGATACTGCAGCGCTACAGAAATGTTCCTGGAAGGACGAGTGCACTCTTTCAGGGCACTTCTCCGCCACCGCATGGGAAGCCTATGCTGCAGAGTACGCTAATTCAAGAATACCATCATTGCTGCTACGGCTACAAGGATGGAGTCTCCCTTAATGGTCCTTTGGAAACGCCATAAACTTGTTAATTTTTCTTTTCTCTCTTAGTGAATGAACTTACGTTGAATATTTTACTGAGTAATCTTTTTCTATGTTTTTCTTTTCTTTTTTTCTTCCTCTTATTTAACGTAGGTACCTATTGTTATGTATTTGTCTGTATTATTATCACTTATGCAAGGTATTGCATTGCACTACCCCTGCATACCTTCTGGAATAAATAACTATTATTATTATTATGATTAGTAGTAGTAGGATAGACTTAGATATAAATATTTGTACAGCGCTCTTTACGTGATTTTCACAAAAAAGGCGCTATACAAATCATCCAAATATTTTTATCACATACATACTTTTTGAGTTTTCTGACACTTAATATTATCTGACCCGTATTTGATTCACTCTATCTGGCTTCGTGGATTCTCCTTGATTCATTATTTCATCCAGTTGCACACTATAAAAATACACATACTTTATACCGCTTATTTTGCCATCGATTCCCACTTCACATATAAATAATCTAAGAGTCCCCTTTTGTGTCTCAAATTCTTTAAAACTCGGGAAAAAATATGTCTTCCATCCGGAGGGGATGGGCCGCATAGCATAAAAAAACTGTAATTAAATTAATATCTAACTAAGCATCACGCCGTTTCCCAACAGGGGTAGAAAAAGAAGACGGACCGTCAAACAACTCGATCTGGGCATACACTTCTTGCTTCATTCACATTGATACATTCTCTTCTGTTATTCCGACTTCTGACATGGCCCGACTCAAGTATTTGATTCACTCGATCGTGCCATATCTTCCTCGTCCGTCCCCGGCTTTACCAGTGATTCGCCTCAGAGATCTCATTTCTACAGCATTAAGTCTACTTTCATCCTTCCTCTGCCAGTTCCATGACTCACTGCTTTACATCAGTGTTGTTATCAGTACTCCATTGTGAACTGTTAACCTGTATCTAACTATTCTATTCCATTTTAGGTGCTATCTGTAATTGTCTTAATTAATTTTCCGTAGTTGACATAAGTACCTATTTTGTTTAAGCAAAAAAAAAATCGTCGAAAACAACTTCTTCAATCACTTTTCTTCCAAACCTCTCAGCTACCAAAGACATATTAATCAATTGATTAAATATCTTCCCACCATTATTGTTCTCTTTCTGTAACACAATACCTCTTGTCTGACTAGTATAAAGAACAACCGCCGCATTATGCATTGTTATTTAAAACTCGCAACAAAAAGGATCGGGAAACAGGAGAAGAAGGAATGAAGGAGACGCAGGAGACGTGAAGATGCATGGAATCAGACTACAGACTGTTGATAATATCCTCAGCCCGTGGCGGCTAAATTAACTCATTACCGAACGTGGCCATTACTCAAATATGGCGCAATCGGCCTTTTGTCTTCTGGCCGTTTGACCCCACCCGAAGAGAACTAGAAACAAAACGACAACCATTGATTCTCAAACAAAATAATTAATTGTATTTATAATTTAACTTATTGCCGACCAAACCATACCATACTCGTATATGTGTTCCGTGTTGAGAGGGAACGACGGGCGGTGGTACTATTATTTTTATTTATTTATTGATACTGAGATTATTTGCATAGCTTCCCTGAGCACTCAGGCCATATGCCCTTGTGCTATCTCCCATTTTACCTTATTCATTTGATAGTAGCCCGGTCCGTTTGATAAAGTTCACCAGGGTTGTCATTGGATATTCGGCTATGTCTTTTGTTTTCACAATATGTCTTCCCAGGTAGCTGAGCATTCTCCCATGAAGGCGGGATATTGGCACCATAGGTGAATTGGAGTCTCTTCATCCTCTTCACATTACCTGTATCTATTGGTGTTTTCCACTTCCAACAGCTGCACGTGTCTCCCGAGGTGGCAGTATCCCAGGGTTCCATCAGTGAGTTTCTGTCCATATTGAGTAGTTGCCTGATTCGTTTGGAATTAGGTCCGTTTATGAGTACTTTGGATTATCTCATTCCAGGTGCTCTCTCCTATTCTTTCTAGTGGCGGCAATTAACCCATCTTTCAATATATAAATACTAATTTGAAGTAAACTTTTTAAGTATGACTTTTATAAGTATGACTCAACTACATACACTAGTATAGTTAGAGACATATACGAGTATATATTTATTATTTTGTATGTAGGTGGATACCTACTTAGAAATGAATAAGTAATTGTGTTTTCCCGAAAGGTAGAGAGAAGATAGAGTAAAGCAATTAATTATTAAAACAATGCTTTTAGAAATGGAGCGTTATAAGCTCTAGGGTGTGACATCAAATTTTACAAAGTCTGCCTAATATCGAAACAAACAATAAAAACTTAAAAGCTTACAAAAAAATTACAACGTTTCTTATCCAAAACGTAGTAGGTGTATATAACGAGAGTAATTTGAAAGTATTTGGCATGCTGGAAGCTGATGGCCAATAGTATGGAAGACCTATAATCTCGTGTCTAGGATGAATGAAGCGTATGTGAAGAATAAGTTAATGATGAATGGTCAAAGTGAAGTCATGGTTTTTGAAAGAGAGAGTACGAAAACAGTCTGCAATATAGTTCTGAATGATGAATACTTGGAGGAGGTGAATGAGCTTGTGTATTTGGGAAGTATGTTTACGAGGTATGGAAAGACTGATAGGGATATTGAAAGAAGGGTGAATTAACAGAGAACTGAACACGGTTGGCGCAAAAAAAAGTCCAAAGAAGCGAAGCTAGCAGTTAATAAAGTGGTGTTATCAATCCTGATTTATGGCAGTGAAACATGGATCTGGTAGAGGAATGGTGAAAGTCGTTTGAATGCTGTAGAAATGAGATCCCTGGGACGCACGTATGTTAAAATCATGGATAACCGTGTAAAAATTTTTAAGATTAGTAAATTAAGATTAGTATGAAACCGAAAGGCACGGAAAATAAATAGGTAACGATCGCATCTGGGACTCGAACCCATCACATCTCGGTCTATCCATGACCAGCGATTCATTCATTTGAGCTACTGCCGCTTTAATGCTTTCTGTCATTTTGTCGACATCATTCTTCAATTAATTCCCATATACTTTTTGGGTGCTATCGTTATATAAATATATGAATGCAAGATTCTACCCCTATTCATTTAGAATCTAGATAGTGTTTCGGATATACCTATCCGATTTTGATTTACATGGAACATCTTTTGAGTTTTTCTACAAGTCCAGGTTTATTAATTTTTTATTGGAATAACTTATTGAAGCTTATAAACCTCTTTGATATATGATTTACATGGAACATCTTTTGAGTTTTTCTACAAGTCCAGGTTTATTAATTTTTTATTGGAATAATTTATTGAAGCTTATAAACTTCTTTGCAATTTATTTTTAATCATTGAAGATAATATTAACAAATCACAAATGACATGTGAAACGGAAAAGACACAGAATTTAGAAAGGTGCGACCGTTGCTATTTTTATTTTATTACAATTATTAACATTATCTTCATGATTAAAAAAAAGTATTTAAACATTTATTAATTTATAAATGAATTAAAATTTATTATGTAATCACCACTTTATTAATATAAACATATCAACATGTTTCGAAAGCGATGCTTTCCTCATCAGTAATATACAGAATAATAATAATAATAATTTCATCATGTATAGTATTATTATTATTATTTTAAATGATTAAACTAATGTTTTTATAAGACAAGATTTTTTATTCATAGCACAAATATGGTAACAAATTATTATAAGCAATAATTATTACCTGAAAAATCATACACATTGAATAATCTTCCGAGAAAAAATACATGCTGCCGACGGGACACGAACCTGCGACCTTTCGTTTACCGGACAAGTGCTCTACCACTGAGCTACGGCAGGTTATTCATTACCCGCCAAATTAGTCAACATGTACTAGTTCTTCAGACTACAATCATTGCTTATTACATTTTTTCTCACTGGAAACAACCATCTTTATTTTTGTGGGAAAGGCATTGTAAGTGCTAACTCTCTCACTAGGTGCCGTCGAGATTCTATCGAATCTACATTTTATTTTGTAAGAATATTTTTTAGTTGCCAGATATTATTATTATTTTTTCTCGGAAGATAACTCAATTTGTATGATTTTTCAGGTAATAATTATTGCTTATAATAATTTGTAAGTATTATTATTATTGATTTATCATTAATATTTTATTAATTTAATATTGCTCTTAAACCACGTATTTCCCATGGCTGCTGAACGTCTTCATTATAAAAAAAGAGGTAAAGATTCCCCAGTATCAAACAATAGGACGCCGTTGTGCCTTGAGACCGCCATATTAAAACATAAAGATAAATCGTTTTTGTTAAATGGCTTTTTGTTAAAAACAATACTTAATGGACTGAGTACAATTCTCCTTATTAATGTATGCTCGCTTGTGTTTGTCAATTGTTCCGAAGATAATTAAAAGAAGTCCGTTTTGTTATCTTAACAATGATGGTTTCATATGAATAATTATTCTTACCCACACAAGCAGACGGTTTGTTTCTTGGGAGAACGTCGAAGAATTCAAACACTGTGATCTACGTAGTACGTAGTACGTTGTAGGATTGCATCACTGTAATCTCGGCACAGGTGCCTACCTGGCTTCTTTTATTGACTTTCGCCAATTGAAAGAGAATCATTGAACCTTGAAGAAACCCTCGCAAACTTAAATTAAGCAACCGCTTTCCTTAAATTTGGTCAAACTAGTAAAAAACATGGAATGAACAATATATGGTATATTGCCCTTTTAAACTGTATAATTTATTATTGAATCGTTTTTTACCTGCAATATTGCTGATTGATTTGTTTCTCATATTCTCTATCTAATTATGTACAAACAGCTACAGAAAAGCATACTTACCTGGCAGGTCGCTTCAGATGAACACAGTTTTATTAGAAAATTTATGCGTAGAGAAGACATGATTTTTACAGTTTCTATTTTATCCTCCCTTGTTATTCATATTACATTTAGTAGAAGATTGGTGGTACAAGAAGAGTTGGTATCTACTTGATATGTTGATTATTTTTAGGACTGGAAATATTTATAAAATCACCTTAAAAAACTTAAGAAGTCTATTTATAGAATAAATATTTAGGTTTTTTTTAACATTTAGTTATTCACAGTGTTGCGAGCTGTTGGCGCATTTGCTCACCGGTGCATAAAAAATAGTTTAGTACTAACCGGCTAGCCTAGCTAAACAATTTACGGGGCATTTCTTCCATTTATGGATATGATTTTCTGAAAAGATGAGTTTTAAGTGAAATAGTGGGCCTTGAGTGAGTATATCTTACCTAATATTTTAACAGTTTAAAAGATTGTTTACAGCCCCATAGCTCATGATAGATATTGCGTTTCGACGGGGATGAAAATGGTTTCAGTGATCATGAAAATTTCAGTTTTTTCTCGTTGTTTGTGACGTTTGAGTTCAATGTTAAAAGTTATTACTGTATTAAAAAGCACAATTCTGTTTTTATAGTTCAGATTACCAGTGTTTAACGGGGAGACGGACGTCTCGGAGTTATTATTGATTAATTCAAAATAATGATAATATTATTGTGCAATACGATAAACACGGTGTTTTTAAAGAGAAAAATATTTATTACTTTTTATTTTTTTTATTTGCATGGGCTTAGCATTTATCAAAAAATAATCAGAAATATTACACATTTCTGACCGTTTTACGCATGTTTTACAAAAACATTTAAAAAGTTGAATATCCTTAAAAAATGCTGTGAAGGTTTTTCTGAAACTTGTCGATAAGATAAATTAAAAAAAACATCAGAGTGTGGTTTAATTTATTTATGAACACTACATAACTTTAATGTTTTTTTTTTTGTAATGCGGATTACAATTTTTGGTTATGTTTATTTACAAAAACGCAACGATAAAGGATTAAAAATGCCTTTCTCCACTAAAAATCATATTCTTATTTTAAATATTTTGTAAAACATACATACAATGGGACTGTCAGAAAAAATAATATTTCTCATTAGATTTTGATAAATACTAAGCCTTTGTATATTTATAAAATATTTAATAAATATTTTTCTATTTAAAAACATTATGTTTATCGTATGGCGTAATAATACTATCATTATTTTGAATTAATAAATAATAACTCTCCGACGTCCCTCTCGCCCTTAACCGTAACGCTGTTCCTTATTCTCGAGCAAACGTTTCGAACAGCCTTGCAGCGTCCATCAGGGCACATGTATATTTAATGCGGCACATGTAAATTCTCACACTTTACCTTCTGTATTATGTGTGAATCTATTTATAAATTGCTCCAGTTTCCATTTAATTCAAAGTGGTAATCAGCTGTGACAGTTTTCGACAAAGCGTGTTATTCTTATTATTAATTGAGCTCGTAATAATACCGAATGCGAACGGGTACAAATGGTGACGTTATCATTATTTTAGAAGTTAAGAAGCCCGGGAGTTCAGTGGGTTAGTAGGTTTTGAATTCTTCACAATACAAGGCGATAAGTCGACTTATCGCTGAATTTTAGCAACATTATATTGTTTAATCAGCATACAAAACAGGCGTGCAATATTATTAATGTCTTTCTGAATAACACGTTTTGTGATATAATCGTGTATTGATTGTTATTTCACGTCAATTAGATGTAATTATCAGTAATATATTATTATTTTATAATTATCTTGACTTTTTGTACCTTCGACAATACTGTACGAAGTCATTATGCATTGTGTTGTTTTCCTATAAAATGTGCATTGTCTGTTATTAGAATAATTTTAATTATTGTGAAGCTGGCAAACAACTTTATAAATCATTAATGATCGGGAAAATATAAAGCATTTGAGGAAAATGATGACGGGTAACTCACAAAACGCGTGTAACACGAGTTAGTGCTAAGAAAAATGAATGAAAACCCTTTCACAGCGAAAACGCTTTTCCAGTGAATGCATTATTGAATTGGTGAAATTAAAACTACATTTATATATATATATTTTTTTTTTTCAGCTTATTTTTTTTCATTATTTTTAAAAACCCGTCCAAATTATATAATGGGGGCAGGAAAAAATAAAATCCTACAAATAAGTCGTCACAATGTGGATTAACCGCAGTTTGAAAATGGCATTAAACGCCGAAACTGTCACAACAACAAAAAAATTGAAAATAACTACAGAACTTAATAATAACATTATTAAATTTGATTTACATTAAATATAAGTGTTGCCATATTGAAAAGTTCCGGAGATTGCATTAGGTTACGCTGATTGATAGCCAACCTCCGATAGGAAAGTGCACCAGAAGAAGATTATATTAGGTTAGGTTAGATTAAGTGAGATCATTTAGCACGGATGTAGCTATCGGGAATCAATTTGAAAACCAGACCTAACCTAACCTTTTCAAAATGATTGGTAGGTACTTTAAATTGTTCTTTTTTTTAAACGATGGTAAAAATATTTTTTAATGTGAAGCAGGAACTTTTCTTGGAAATAGTCCAAAATATTCAGCGGGCCACATTGAAAAAATCCTCGCATACTCAATAGCACTCAATGTGAATTTTTCCAATGCCTTGATCTGCTGACCCATTTAGTGTTAAGATTCGCGCGCACGATATTCCTATTTGTTAAACGGACATTTTGTTTGCTAAACAATAAACAATTGTGGCCTTATCATAGACAACGCAATTATTATTGCAAAGATAATTATCGGAATGAAATGTGGCATTGAAGCATTAATGCAATAGGAATAAATCTATTATTCGTGAAGGTCTTTCAAATATGTGCGTACATAAAAATGGCAAATTTTTATGCAAAATTCTTCATTATAATCATAGTTTGTTTATCTTCTCACAAAATATTCGGTGATATCTGTCCTGTTAAAGGTCAAAATATTTAATAATGATAATAATAACAAATAAACAAGGAAATAAAGTAATATCGCTTACCCGTGTTTGATCGGTGTAGTGGATGGTGTGGGTCGCTTTTCTTCCTTGATTGTACTATGATTCATTTTAGAAGTTAACCTCTTTAAAACATCATCCATTGTTCTCTTCTGCGGTCCGGATCCTAGTCCCAAAGGAGAGTTGTTATGGTTCAGTAGAGTAGAGTTATTATTGTTGCAGATACTGCTGAGGTTGGACTTGAACTCTGAGCTCGGAGAGCTGCATTCGGACGAGCTCCTCCGTCTCTCTGCCGCCTCGTGTAAGGCAGCCTGATGCCTAGCGAGCTGCTCATGATGGAGATTGATCGCTGACAGGGTAGCGGGAACGAGCAGGTTGTTTGTCATCTTCGTTTCTCTTTCGATTTCGAATCTTTGCTTCTTGGGAGGAACGTCCTCTTCCAAAGTCTGGTCGATCTCCTCGTCACTGTGCACCACCGAACTAGCGTTTGAACTCGACGAAGTAACTTTATAAAACGTATTAGAATTTCTTCCTTCTTCTAGATCACTTTCGAAGTTGTTGCTGGATTCTTCGGCGTCCGTGAAAGCCACTCTATGGTCTAAAGAGTCGTTCCCGATGAGAGGTTTGGGATGGTTGTTTTGTTCGCTGGGATAATCCGCCCGATCGAAATCGGAAACGGAGATCTGAGGAGCTTCGGACAAAGCTGCGACTGTCGATGCTGTAACGCCTTCGTGAAGTTTTGTGGGCGGAGATTTTCTTTTAGATGACATGTTTCTGTAACAAAAAGGAAACGAGCGCTATAGTCATGGTAATATTTATTGGGAAAAAGTTTGGTGGAGCGTGTTGGTTAATTGACGCGCCGATGCGGCGTGATTTATGTTTATCGTTTTTTGAATGCGTGAACTTCCGCCGTGCTGAGTGTTATGACAGGACATTTAGTGTGACATATTTAAAGGTGTTACTTATACAGCGGTATAAAAATAATAAATAGTGACTTCACTCATAAATTCGGATACTAATGAGAAATAAATACCATTATTCACACTCGCGAGAAAACGGCGAGTTTTATGAATTTCCGATCGTAAAGAACACGAATTCAACATATGAGACACGTAATAACAGTACCAATAGATTATTTTTACAACCCATCACCTCGCATTTAGCAAACGCATTATTTCTTGCTACCGAGTGCTAGAGAGTATTTCCTATCGGCTAATTACGGTTGTAGCCGATCAATGACAAGAAACTAGACCTTTGATTTTGATACGGATCGGTTTACCACCCCGAAGAAATCAAGGGGATGAAGGCAAACCGGCACTAATTGCATCCTAAAGGATAGTCTAAAGAAGAAAGAAATCGTTTTAAACCGTGAGAAATAATCTAATCTTTTTGCGAAGTTTACCGATAAAAGACTGTAATACTTGGAACATAGGTTTCCGATTGTTTTGATATTTAGTGTTAATTGCAGTTCGGTACACTCTGTCACATTGCAATATAAAATTTATTTAATTAACAATTATTGAACAAGTTTTCTTACTAAAGAGCAATCGTGACTCGTACCCAGTCGCATTTTGTAACCATAGAAAGTCTTTCACTTCTCCTGCCTCCCACCTGAAGGATTTAAAATCCATTTATTCACGGAAATAATACGGATATACAATACAAAATATTTTACTAAACTTTTTCCGGAATTGCTCAATTAAACTTCAGCATTATATTTCATATAATATTATATATTATTTTATTTACTTGCTTAGCTAGGCTAGCCGGTTAGTGCTTACCTGAAGTCACTTATAGAATAAGTAAAAAAAAATGACGCACAGGTGCACAAATGCGCCCACAGCCCGCAACACCGTAAATAATTAAATGTGTAAAAACAATGTTAATATCTATTAAAAAATTATGGTTTTTCAAGTCATTTTAAATATTCTCCAATCCAAAAAATTATAAATATTTCAAATAAATACCAACTCTTCTTGTCCCAATAATCTTATAATAAATGTAATATTAATAGAAAAGAAGGATAAAATAGCAACTGCAAAAAACATATCATCTCTAGGCTTAAAATTTCTAATAAAACTGTGTTCATATAAGGCGGCCTGCCAGGTAAGTATGATTTTCTGTATCTTTTTGTACATAATAAGATAAGAATATGATGTAATATTTGTACAGCGCCCTTGAGGTGATTTCTCACAAAAAACGGCGCTATAATGATAAATATTACTATGTTGATTATCATATATAGCACAAGATGAGATAAATCTGATGAATTCAAAAAGATATATGAACATATTAAAATTCGCCAATATTTTCCGAACGTTTTGCTAAATTGTAGTAATTCATGTTGACTTTCTAATAAGCCTCATTAAGTTAAAGGGTGTGTGTTGAACTGTCCCGTTAGAACCTTCATCCAGTATGTGGTCCATGATTGGATGCTGCACAGGGTAGATGGGTGACTTGCGATTCAAGATTCGAGATGAATCTTTCGTTTGGTAGTACGGTCTCTAATCAACGGAGGAATTAGTGAGGGTGGAACGAACCCCCTATTCCCACCCCCCACCTTGAGGAGGCTAATATGATTATCCGCCAAGTGATGAAACTTGATTGCCAAATAAATTGAAGAATTTATCTTTGGGAATGCCCTCGTCTTCTGAAGCGGCTAATCAAATCAATATATTTCGTGTTTTATTTATTTTTACATGACCCCCCGAGCAAAATAAACGAGTGAACACAAATTCTGATAATAAGGAACACCAGTCAATTTTATTTATTTTTTTAATGAATATTTACCTTCTAACTTAAAAATCAGTTTTTTTATGTGTCAAAACCCACCAAACCGCTACAAATCTGGCAGAGCACGCGTGACGTCAAACACAGTTTTTTCGTTTAAGGGTAAGGCCGCTCTAACACGGGTCTTTATGAAATCATCTTAAAATACTTATAAACCTAATCTAGTCATCTTTTTATCCATAGGTCTTCATTAATATTGTCACCTGTTTTATAAAAATGTTTTCGAAATTCTCTTTCAATTATTGTTTTAATATTCCAGCATTATTATTTTAATAAATTAAGTTTTAAATATTTAAATTGAACAATGCCTACCTCAGAACAGGTTTCACCAAGTGAGGTAGGTAATGTAAACCATACGATAGTTAAATTATGTATGTAGCATATTGTGATTTTTTTTTAATTCCTAAAATATACCAAAATGAATAATTAACAAGATTAAAAAAAAACATCAACATTCTTCTTATAATTTGTATACAGCAGTAGTGAGTACATTGTGACATTGCCGCACTCTTGATGCAAGCGGCCGACCGATGATAGCCCACGAGGGACTGGCCAAGTTTTGTTAGAACCCTTTTAAAGTCTTTTCGATTTTAATTGCTTTTACATAACGAACATTTTCTACGAATACAAATATAATACAAATTGTATATTCATAATCAGTGTTTGTTGATCAATAAATATATTAATATGTATTTTTTAGGCCATAATATTTGTAATATAACCACTATTTAATATATAAATACTAACATGTTCCGGAAGCAAAGTTTCCCTCATCAGGATACACAGTATGACACCACAAAGTTACTTTACATCTATTGAAGAAAGCATAATAGTTTTCACTGGAGTTCCTTATTCAAAGCGAAGACTTGTGTTTTCAATCAGTCCACAAAAAGCGTGTGCATTTTTTAAAATGATAACAGTACCAACTGACCACAGCTTGTGAGGCCGTGGTATCTACAATTTAGGGAATGGTGAGAGGCTGGAGGTGGCGGGGATAGTAAGCTACTGTAAAGGGGAGGCAAGTGGGGAAGAGGAAGGTAAGAAGTATCTGCTCTGTAATAGTTTATTGCAATTAGGGGTATATTTCCGACGTACATGTATAGCGAACGAGCACGGAAAGGAATGTTGAAGAATAAAGAAGAGTTGGTGAAATCAATTGAATTCCAAGTGAAGTCGGAATAATAGAAGAGTATCTCGGGAGTATTTATAAATGTGAATGCAGCAAGGAGTATATGTGAAAACAGATTAGTTTATTAGATTAGATTCCCTCTGATTACTTGTTCGCAGAAGTGGTCTAATGGTTATGTAGTTAATTAGACATAGTTTATTAATTATCGTAATGGTATCGGAATGATAGAAATATTAATAATTAATATTGTTTCATTGAAATTAGTTGGCATTTCACTGGAATTTCAGGTTCACGAAGTCAAATAATGATACAAATGTTCAAAACTTAATTGAATTGCGCGGGTCATATATCTTACTAGTCTCCAATATCAATCTAGAATTAGAAAACTAATTGAAATTCACTTGAATAACTAAGTACCCTTACTCCAACTGCAAAATGATTCTAAGGTGGATAGTTATTTGGCTAAGGAAATTGGTCATTTCCGGTTGCCCATCTAAGGAGGACGAAATGATTTAAAGCTCGGAGCAGGAAAGCACTTCGAACTTTCGTAGCTCTTATTAGAACAATTTTATTGAAGTTACAAAAAAACAACCATCAATTAATAAGAAGGAACATGTTCTACCTTCCACTTAGGAACATATCTGGAGAATACTTATTAACAAAGAAAGTGAGATTATGGATTTGTGCTATGATACGTTACATATGGAGATCTGAAATAGAAAATATATTAACACCAAATACAGACTAACCTAACACTGAAACCACTCAACTGCACTTAAAACACCTCACCTTACAATTCTTTTTTTTTTCATCAAGCACATCAATTTAATATAAGGTAATTTCATATTTCGTAAATGAAATCCTCAGCACGGGAATTCGCAGAGAAAATTTACTAAAACGTTATTATTATTTTTAAATTTGATGACCATAAAATCGAAAATCAGAACCATTTTGACAATCCCCATTAAACGTCGATTCTCATCATTTCAGCTTTTGATTAAATACCAATAAGGTGTTAACTTTTAAGAATGGTCTTTAAGTCAGTTTTTATTAACACTTCCCTGGACATGGAGTCTCACAGGCTCCTATATTCACATGCAACTTTTTTCGAGAAAATGCTTCCGAATCGCTTTCAAACTATATTTATATCAAATTATAGGTTTCTAATAATATTTTAAAGAAAAGTGTATATATAATCAAAAAATATAATTTTTCAGGTTATATTGACTTATACTATATATTTTAGCAATTAAAAGAATCTAAAACTATTTTTAGATCAAGGGAAACTTTTTATCTTAAATTTTAATATGGTGGCAGAGAGGGCATGTAGAGCGAATGAACGAAGAAAGGAGTGTAAGAAGAATGTATGACGCGAATGTGAATGGAAGAAGAAGCCGGTCAACGAATCAAGTGAATCAAATACTGGAGTCGGGCAATCTCAAAAGTCGAAATAACAGAACAGAATGTATGAGGCGTTATATGAATGAAACAAGAAGTGTATGCAAGATCGAGTTGTTTGGCGGTCCGTCCTCTCTGCCTACCCCTGCGGAGAAACGGCGTGATGGTTAGTTAGTTAGTTAATATAGTGGAATAAAAAATATCCACTTCTGTTAACAAAATTGAAGCTACTTAGTCGCTCAGTCGTAAGAAACCGACAATGTTGCGGAGTCTGTGAGGCTCCACGTCCATACTTATAGGTAAACTGAGAATTTTAAAATTAAAAAAATAATCTAATTGACGCTAATCTTCAATTTGATGATGACGTACGATGGAGTGTGAAGCGCCCCAATTTAAGTCACATTTCCGATGACCTTGAAGTAAAACAATTTCTCTTCCAAATCATCCCCCAACCAAATAATCCCCAAAGATTTGACTTCCATTATCACCCCTTCTTGACTCATTTCCGTTTATTGTTCACCCTTCACCCCGAGCCTACCCCTGTCTGCAGCTACCCCCTTCTACTCTGAGGCAGCCCATAGCTCCAGGCTTTATGGAGCGGATGGGGTGAGGGTCGGGGGTATAGAGTGGGGGGGGGGGAACTGCCAACAGTGCCTACAATTGAATCACAATAAACAACAAGTGTTTCTCGATTGAATTGTGGAACAATTGCATTTGCTGTTCGAAGTCGTGCGGAACCTTTTCAATCAATCTTACTGTAGGAAATAGCTCGTCATTGACAATTTATTTCTAGTTTGTCTTGCCGCTTCTAGACATTGTTCAATACAAATACTTAAATTGATTCTTTGGTCTCCGTTAACTTTAGAAATAAATTATTTTACAATATGTAAGATCACTTTATTACGTTTTCTGGGATGGGTACTTTGTAATATTATACAACACCGTATTATATTAATAAAATAAAGCCATAATACAGGGTTATTCAAAATGACGGACTCTATTTCGTACCGCTAAATTTCCTGAATTAAAAGTAATATTGAATAATCTACATAGCAATTGAAAGAGGAGGTCCGAAAGTTTTGACTAGATTGCTCATATTTGCGCAAGCAACCACTGGGGTGCTTGCGGTGCCAAGCAGCTATTTCGCGTCAGTTTTTAGTAAAATGGCTACTATGCAACACGACGTTTTCTGTTTTTTTTTTCAACTGAGTCGGCTACTGTAATGGATCGTACCTGTCGTCTCCATTTTAACATTGAACCTCCAACCGGAAACGGCATTTGTCATTAGTTTCATCAATTTAAGCAAACTGTTTGACTCTGTAAAGGAAAAAGCCTGGGCCGACCGGACCGCATCAGAGGAGAACATGCGAAATTGAATCCATCATTTTTAATAACTCTGTACAGCCAACTATCGTTACATCAGATATAAAAAAAATCTCTAGAAGACCAATCAAAAGAACTCCGTACGAAGAGTGAAACGAAATTAATGTACGGAAGAAAGTTTTCTTAACCATCATATTAAATTATAACGTGATTAGAAGGAATGAAAAAATAAGCTTACAAAATAATAGCACTCATCAATTTAGTGCGGTAGTTCACATGAAATTTGTATTTTACTTCAACAAAAACTCTTTTCGATATTATAAAAAAAACTAAAAATAAACCGTAAACGATGGCTTAACTTATTGAAAGTATAATTTTTTTCTGATAGCTGAAATTACTAAACGAATTTCATAAATTATTTCGAAGAAATTGTTAAATAAAATATTCAGTGATTTGTTGTATTTTAAATTCAATTTTTTTTACAGTGTTCAAAATAAATCCGTCCGCGACAAACGGGAGGAGTGAAATGAATTCAAATATATTTTTCCATTTCTTAACAGGTAATCTGATTTACTTTCCTTAGAAGCCTCTGATTAAGGCTATGGCATTGCTCCCAAATAGAAACATGGCAGACTAGAATAACGTCAAGGAGAGGAACGTTGTTAGAGCTTAATAATGCTTTTCCCTCCGTGAAAGAATGGCTCGGGAAAAACACGGTTATTTGAATTTCATTTTAAGACGGAAAATAAAATTTTATGTCGATTCACAAGCTTATTTAATTATTACGCGGAATTTCGAGAGGAATTCATTTGAAAATTAACTAGCAGACAGGATTAAAAGCCCGAAATGAAGTACTTTCATACTAGTGAAAATAATACGAAACACCTAATAAAGAAGGTACTGTTTTCTTGTAATGTAATTTGAATGCCTTTTTGAATTAAATAAAACCTTTATTTTATGCCTACCACTAACTACTATTATTACTTCCGGACTTCTCCCGAGTTTCAACAGTATTTGTTTAAATCATATGAAATAAGTTAACACACACAACGAAACAGAAAAAAATACAGAAAATAAAGAGGTAGCGCTTACATCTGGGACTCAAGAACTCAGGACTTCTCGGTCTACCCGGGACTTAACTAATTGGGTTAATGCCACCTCATTGTTATCAGTCAATTCTATCGATATCATACTTTATTTTAAGAACTGTTAATCTCACCTACAATTATTTCCCATATATTTTCGGCTGCTATCTTTCTAAATTGACTATAAGATTCCCGAATTGATTTGGAATCTAGATGGTTTCTCGGATATACCAGTTTTATTTACATGGGGTATCTATTTAATTTTTCTACAAGTCTAGGATTAATATTCAATTTTTATTCGAATAATTTATCGAAGCTTATAAACCTCATTACAGGTTTATAAGATTTATATCATCAACGATAAAACAAAATTATAATGAGCTTTATAAGCTTCAATTTGTTATTTTTATATTCTGAAAATAATAAAAAAATAGCGTCTTGTATTTAAATACTCCATAACTGAAGATAAATAATTACGTTATTGTAGAAAAATTTTAATTTCTGAAAATATTCGAAAGTTTTTGATGCTTCGTTTACCCAGACTTACGCCAAGTTTATTAATTAAAGTGTTTTTATTTGTTCTTCAACTAAAAGCTCTAGCCATAAAATATCATCAAACTTTCATATGGTCAATAAATTCATTAAAAATTATTTTGTAATCATCACTTTATCAATATCTACATATCGCCATGTTTCGAAAGCGAAGCTTTCCTCAACAGGAATATACGAAATATTAAAAAAAATAATAATTTCAAGTTTAAACAAATGATAAACATAGTACACAATAATGTAAGAATAGACAAATTATAAAAAATAACAAAAAATTGATTACAGTAATTAATCAAAAACGTTAATAAAACATTGTTATAAAACACTGAATAATAAATTTATATTAAAATTTGAAAAAATAAATTCAAGAGATAACCGTTATAAAAATTGATTGATAATTATATTTAATTGACGATTAACGCTTTTTCTAATTTAGAATTTGTCTAATTGTAAACCGGTTGTATTTGCATGTAAATTTTTTAAATCTTTATTTATATCAAAGGATGATTTGTTTCCAAAATATGATTGGCAAATTAAGAATAATAATAATTATTTAAACACATTAGGTGTTCCTTAACTCTAATAATAAAATTTCTTTAAGTCTTTCCAATGTAAAAAAGTTGCAATCGTTAAAAATTAATTTATAGTTAATTTTTTATGTAATCTTTGTGGAATATCATTAAATAATTTGAAAAAAGGTATAGTGTCTATAGTATATGTACTTTCTTTAGTTCGAAAAGCTTCTAATCGAAACCTTAATGATAAAGAAAAAAGTTACTTCAAATGGTGTGTAAAATTTTGAATATACTGAAGTATTCTTACTCGGATACCAACCAGCTCGAATTAAAAGCTGTATTCTGCATAATAGATATGTTCCTAAGCTTCTGAATTTATCCGCAGATTAGGTTTGCTGGGACACTTGTTCCCGCCAACTTTGGTTTGGGCATATTTAATCAACATTATGCCGAAGTCTTAAGAGGCTAAGGTTACATTAAGCTTTTAACCATTCAGAATAATTTAGACTAACAAAGTTTGGAGCTGTTTTCAATTTGCTGCCAAAGCGATATTCAAAGTGAATGATTCAAAATTCACTGTTGACTGAGAAGTTTGATTATCTTAATAATTCAGAGATATGGTTTAAAAAAATATTTAAATAAAATGAGGGAGTTAGTCTAGGTCATTCTCATATGCTTACTTCGCTAATCAAAGCAGTAGCTCAAAAAATACGTTTTTCCTTTCCTAAATTCGAGCAAGATCATGATTGGTTATTAAGATAAATACCAGGATTTAAAAATATCCCTAATAATATGTATCTTCCAATATTACGAACAGTACAGAAATTTCTTTAATGAACAGTGTCTATCTCAAGTGACCTGCCAGGTAAGTATGGTCTTATATAATATTACCTGGCTGTATACAATATTAGTAACATGTATATTTTAACGCGGCATCATGTTGATGGGTCAAATACTTCGAATATAGTGTAGTATTACAGATCGATGAACCGGTGAATTCAATTTGTTAGCCGTATGTAGTAATAATGGAGTGTCTATAGTTAGTGAGTAGATGCAGCATTGGAACAAAAATATTTGTACAGCACCCTAGAGGTGATTTTTCGCTAAAACGACGCTTTAAAAATTGACTAGAGCACACTTATAATACAATACAATTTTAATAAAGGATTAATGGTTCCATACAAACAAACAAATATGGATAAAGAAATATAGATCACATGATTCCTAGCTGTATAATTATGTTACCCGCTGAAATAATAAAAAAAATCCATTAAAACTAAACAGTTAATAAATATATTGAAAACTTGTTTAGCTGAAATAAACTATTTGTATTAGATAATAAGGAAATATTATTTTATGATGATAATAATAATAATTGGATGATTTGTATAGCGCCGTTTTTGTGAAAAATCACCTCAAGAGCTCTGCACAAAAATTTAATTTGACGGAGTGTGTTATACCTTCTTTTCCTACATATGGTAGTGTCTTTTATAGTGGCTCAAATATCAAATATTATTGGATTGATTCAATGTTCGTGGATAGAAAAAAATTCACTTTCTTCATCTTCATAATTAGTTAAGATTTAAATTAAAACAGAATATTTAATGTTTGCGGTAAAAGTGGTATGTGGAGAAGGCTAATTTTTAAACGAAGGCCAAGAGTACGAAACTTGAATATTACATCCAGTCTAAACGGAATACATCTCAAGATATCAAATATTCCGTCTTACAATTTTTGACCGAGCGCCGAGTGTTGAGGGGAGTTTTCTTTAAAACTCCTAACTACTTATCTACGTATTAAAATAGTTAATTTCTCTCCATTTGGTACTTAACAAATTTGTAATTAAAAAAATCGACTTATGGGCGTATACGAATTTGAGAATCTAACATTATAAAAAAATATAAAATAACTTTTGATTGAAAAATTTATGATTGGTTATTATTGCATAAGTAAAAATGTAATTATCCAATTAGAATTAACGTTTAATTTACTATTCTCAAGGTGATGAGTATTTTTTACTATTTTCCTATCACATAATTGCATAAATATCTGTACTCTGTACCATAAGAGTTATAACAAATTACCAAATTAATGTACGTAATTTATTTATACATAGAATGTAAGTATAAATATTATATTTATACATAAAACATGATACTAAAATTTGAAAATGACAGAAACACTGAATTATTTTTTGAATGCATAGTCGCTTTAAAATGGTTGATGAAGCAAATGCCTTAAAAGAAGAATAATTTTAGAAAGTGCGGTTTGTTTTCCTGTAGTTTGAACTGTAATTAGCATGGAACTTTCTGTAACTACATTTATTCAAATAATCTAATAATACTTTACCACAAATTTACTTAAATTGTTGAATGGTTTCAGAAGAATCCTGCTTTCATAAAGAAAATGAATTGGATAATTTCTTCAAAAGATTGATATTCACTTTGTGGCATCATTATTAATAAATGATTTAAAAATTATTTCATATTCACTACTTTATTAATATACACATATCTACATATTTCTAAAGCAATGCTTTCTTCATCAGGTATATACATAATACTAAAAGCTAATAATGTCAAGTATGGATAAATGATAAACATAGAATACAATAATAAAAATAATAGTTGGATGATTTGTATAGAGCCGTTTTTGTGAAAAATCACCTCAATAATGTAAGAATAGACAAATTAAAAACAATTCGTTTATTAAAATGTATTGGGTTCATATAAAATTAAATAAGGCAATCTTATTCAGAATACAAAATGCGTTCCTATTCATAATGTAGAGTTAATAATAATGTTCTTTAAATCGCAAAAACGACATAAAAGGACCGAGAACGTGGTATTGGCTGCTGCACAGAACACTAAGGGCTGCTAAGAGGGTTCAGTAGCGTGTCGGGGGTGGGCCGTGGGGTGACAGGGGTGGAGGAGGGGGCAGGCAGAAGTAACGCCTTCAGACGTGATTTCCTATGCGAAGGTTGTAATTTCATTTCATCCCCGAATATGTCACGCCATAGGAATTCTAAGGGTCTGGATTAATTGGCATGTAAACGCTTTTAAATTGGCTACAACGGATTTTTTGTGATTCATTTGTGAGTTGTATCGTTATTTTAATAAAAAAAATCAAAATATTTCAATCAAAAAATGAATTAAAAAATAGACTTTGTGTTCAACACTTTGTTAGTAAACTCAGATATTAATAAAGTGGTATTATTTAACATTGTTATTTTTAGTATTGTAAATATTTCTGATGGAGAAAGCATCGCTTTCGAAACATTTAGATATCTGTGTATATTAATAAAGTGGTGAATATAAAGAATATTTTTGATTCATTTAATTATAATGACGCCACAAAGTGAATACCAATCTCTTGAAGAAATTATTTTTCAGTAATAATTATTATAGCTTCGTTTTCGCGATATACTCATATCCACCCAAAGGCCCCCAAAAACGAAGGACTTTTCGTATCATTTTAACTAACACATGACATTGTTGTATCCAATGACTGCTAATAATCATTAAAAACCGATTTGCTTCACTTTTGTAATATTTTTACGAAAAGATTATTTTTTTAATAACGATATTGAATCAATTTTAATGTAAAAAATTTAATGGTATTAGCGAACTAAATGACCGATAATTTATATGGAAATTGTCGCACCGTTAAATTGAAGGGTGGTTTTAAAGCATTTTAATAAAACTGCAAATTTACAGATTTTCAGAGGATTACAAAAAAGCTAAGAGTAATTCTAAGAATTATTAAATTTCTTCATACGTTATAGTCTTTATGAACCATATGACTAGGAAAAGGTTTGTTTATTTCCAGCTCCATGGATAGAAAGGAAATAATATTTTGGATTTAATATTATGAAAGTTGGTGAAATAAAATTCGTGCACAAAAGCACAATTCCTTTGAGATTACACTACTGTCTACGTCAAATTATTATTATTATCCTCGACCCCGGCCGGCAATACAGCTGCTGCCTGCTACGAACTGCGTCGTAGAGGCGTAGCCCCGTAGAGGGATGGTCGCTGTAGACAAAATAATCACTTCCTCAGTAGAACAAGAGACCTTGATGAGAGATCCATTGTAGTGGACAGACAATGTGAACGAAATATTGACTGAATGAATTAGTTAGATAAAAATAATATTATGTTGTGGAATATTAAGGCTACTTCATATAAATAGTCACATGTAGGTATCTTTAAAATAGATAGGTACTTAATCCTTGCATATATGCTTGCTGTCTACAGAAAAAGATAAAGTCTCTGCAGACCTAGAGGTTTGTCTTCTATCTTCTATCAGAAATTTTAATAAAATAATGTTTTGTTTTAATTTTAATATGAACAGTTGCAATTTGTAAGATATAAACGCAATTTATGATGGTACATGCAACTAATCATGTAATGTTTTTAACTGCGATAGGTTTTTGGTTGTTATCAGTGGCGGCTCGCGACTTTTGAGTGAGCTAGCTTGAGTGTGCCCAACCTACCGTCTAAATCTCCATACAAAAAATTGAAATTTGAAAAAAAAAATCATTTTCTGCGTCACCAACATTAATAACGTCGTACGAGTATTTTATTTTTTCTCGTATTTTTCAATCTTAGCACTCTAGCTCACTCAAAAGTCACTGGTTGTTATTATTGTGAATATTTAAATTTTTTTTAACGTTGACAGTTATTTTAACGGTTTTATAACGCTGTAAAGTTTCCCTACTTACTTGGTATGGCTGCGCGGCCTGTTTCATTTAAAACATAATTTTGAATTTGACGCCAAAATACTCACCTAAAGCTAATTATTCTTTTTTTTCATCAAAAAGTATAGTAAATCTAGTACGGATTAGAAGTAATTTATTTATTTTTGTTTTACATTATTAAATATAGGCCATTAAAGGAATTGATTTGTCGCGATTTTAGAGGCGCATTTAAGAATTATCTGGGGGCTAACGGTGATTTAAAAAAAAGTTATACTTTGAAAATATAATGAAATATACAATGATTTTTTTTTATATATTAAAATAAGCCTTATGGTGGACTTTAAATTAAATTAAAAACGACAAATTTACGTTTGAAGACAAATTTGCCGTACATAATTTTAAATATCAACCCGAAAAAAGTTTTTTTTTTAAATGTTTTGTTTTTGTATACAATAAACCCGCAAATAAATAGCCTCTAACATTAAATTAAAATTTTAAAAAAATACGTATCATTCAGTTTGGATGCAAATTTAAAATTAAGTAATCGATGAAACAGGCAGCGCAGCCGTTCCCCTTTAGGATTATAATGTATTATTGTTTAAAATTTGACTAAAGGTTATTCAGTGAACCTTAGAAAATATTTTGAGGTTCATTATAAGTACCTACATAGAAATAACATAAATAGATTGGCTGTAAGTGACTTCTCCACAGTTTGATACTGCTTTCGGTAGGCGAAACGGCTGTCACGGGTAATAATAATTACCTAGCAGAACTTCCTTTATAAATAAACGTTTTTCAAATTGAATAATAATACTTATTTTTTAATTTTAAAAGATTTAAATTAAAACGGAATTGTACAAATTAGAACACAATAAGTAATATTAAAAAGAAAAATTACAAGTAAAATCTAAAAACATATTAATTCTTTCATCCAATACACTAATGTATTGCAGAGGAATCCCTAAAATGTATGTAATAATTAGACAATGTCAACCGGTCAGTGGCTGAGTTGGCATCACGCTGGGTTTCACTCAGCCGTCGTGAGTTCAATTCCTCGGCTGGCCGAGTCCCCCATAACAACACAAGCAATATCTTCAGCTTACTGCGATGGTAGTTGAAGATTTTAAAATATTGTCAGGTTATTCATATCACGGGAATGTTTGGATTCTTCAAAAAAAGTCACCTCCGTTGCCAGCATCGGCAAGAAATGATTAAAAGTATATAGATAAAATTAATAAACGTTTGATAGAGATAAAAAAATATATATTTAACATCATCTTATTCATTTTACGTAAATCACATCAAAATTGCGTCATTAATATTTTTATGGAATCATTAATACATTATAACGTGAGCATGAAATTTTATTTTTTAAATAAAGAAACCGAACAATTTTTTTTACTACTTTTAAAACGTGATTTTGAATATTCACCGTTCCTTTTTGTGTTTACGATATCTCATTATTATAGTATGCCAGAGATATTAAGATATTTTGTCATGATTTTAATTTAATGTAGATACTTCGTACTGCGTTTTTAAAAACAAATTAACATAAAACAATTATCGAGAAAAGCCATTTCATTTTCCGTAAGTTTTTATCGCTGTTAAAAAATTCAGAAGCTTCAAAACACGTCATTAAGCACACAATAAATAAGTTGATTGGATATTTGGTGCGAAATCACACGTTTATTTTAATAATCAATTTGCCGATATTTTAATGATTTGTTAACATTGTTTAATTTCACGCCACTGCTGGATGATGATTTTGAAAATTTACATACAAATTAATATTACTTCTTAGATTTTACAATTACTATCAAATATTACCTTAGTTGAGTATTTTTATGACAAAATGTAATTATTTTTTAACTTGAAATATTCATTCGAAATACGAAAAACTTTTAATTATCCACCTTCACGTTGAGTGACAATTATTTTTCGAATTTTTAACTAATTACTGTATTTGTAAATATTTGTTAGGTATGTCTACTAGTTTTGCTAACCGGTTTCGCCATAAATATGGATTTAAAAGTGTGGCACAAACAATCATTAATTATTATTTTACGTCGTTTGATCGTTTATTGCTCATAACGTATTAACTCTTTGTATTTTTTTTATTTAAAAATTCCCAGACAAATGCAGTTTTGCACATATCATAAAGTCAGAGCTCATTGTTAGAAAGTTTTTGCCTTTTCATATACTCAAATTTCTGTTTTATTATTTATTTATATGTAAGAAAGACACACCTTTTAATACAAATGTACATACAAGGAAGTTTAATAAAAGGTAAACCAACAAAGTTTCTTGTGCTAACAGAGATTAAATACAGATGTTTAATTATGAAGCCAACAAGATAAATAAAAAACAAAATATGAAGGAAGGGGGGAGAGGAAGAGGAAGATAGGATCGGGACAGGAGATGCTGCCGATACATTTTATACTCTTGCATCAATTTGTGGTCGTACGTATTACTTCGGTTCGATATTTTGAAAGGGTATTGTGAAGACTGTCGATATTGTGAAATCGTGCGTTATATTGCGCACAAATACGGGGAATTGGAGAATTTATCCGAAGATTGGTTCTGAATGCGTGAAAATAAAAAAAAATCGGTTTGTAGGGTTGGTCTTGAAGGTACGTGAAGGTAGATAAAGTTAATGACCTCTGGCGAGTCCAGACCATTATTCATAATTTTAAATAATAAGACAGGATTAAACATTAAGCGTCGTATTTGAAGCGTGATGGAGTTATAATGATATATTCAACTTCAACCGTTAAAGATAGGTAAGTAGTCTATTAAATACTCGTGTGCAGCACCGTGAATTTTCTTGAATTTTCTCCCTCGCATCTTTACTTAAAAAATCTAAGTCACCGGGTTAACTGTAAGCCGAAAAATTCTGGGGAACAAAGTACAAAAGTGCCTGAGCTTTCTTGACAGAAGTTGTTCTCATGATAACCCTCCTATAGCAAAGTAGTACCCCGCACGCTTATTGTGTAAACATGCCTCCCGGGAATACAGTAGGGTGGGGTGAATAATTCAGTAGAGACGGGAACAAGGTTTTTACTATCGCTATTATGTTTCCAATTCATCCACCGCCGTCGGTATCGACTGGGGGTAAGTCTGGCTTCCTCCTGCCGAACTTGCTACTTGTTAGGTGGCTCCAGAGAGGGGCTTTTGGTCAGAGAAAGCTTTAGAATTAAGAAGGAGGGCTGTGAGAAAGACGGACACAGTATTTATTTTGCACAAGTAAATTTCGTGTGTTTTATAAATATTAATTGTTTGGTTTATAACTGCTAATTATGCAATCATATTTATTTGATAAATACTACATACATACTTATTATTACTACTAAATTTTTTAAATTTCTTTAGCACCGTTTTTGTGAAAAACCACCACAAGGGCGCTGTACAAATATTACTTCCTAAGGTTTATCTTATAATGTACAAACAAATAAAGAAACATTTTTGTTCAATAATTTTAAAACAGTATACTGTTCATGGGAAGACGCCAAACGTGTGCCCAACATTTGCACACAGTCGACATTTTTCATATGAGAACGGGTCGCTTTTACGACTCGTTCCTGTGTTCGACAGCTCGGCTGTGGAATGATCTGCCGGCCTCTGTGTTTCTTCCATCCTACAACATGGGTGTCTTCGAGACCCAAGTTCACTCCTTCCTATCCTCTAAAAGACCCTCCACATAGCACCCATAAAGATGATATAGGCCTTGAAGGCAATTATTTCCTTCAGGGTCTCCTGTGTAGAGTTACCGTAAAAAAATGTTGAGATTTGTCAATGCTGATGTAAGCGTAATGAGTAAGATTAAGAAAGGAATGCTTAGGTGATTTGGGCATGGATAGCGAATGAACGAAGAAAGGAGTGTAAGAAGAATAAATGACGCGAATTTTAATGGAAGAAGAAGTCGGGGACATCCGAGGAAGACATGGCACGATCAAGTGAATCAAATACTTGAGTCGGGCGTTGTCAGAAGTCGGAATAACAGAAGAGAATGTATGACACGTTATAGGAATATAAATGAAGCAAGAAGTGTATGCCAAGATCGAGTTGTTTGGCGGTTCGATTTCTCTGCCTACCCCTGCTGAAAAAGGCGTGATGGTTCGTTAGTTGGGACACTGAAAACGGTAGGTAGTGAAAAACAATCATTCAAAATCGAAAGGCTGGTACTGCTTGAAATAGCATTAGTTGTATTTAAATATTAGATCTGAATAGCCAGGTACTTCACAACCTTCCTCTATCGTATCTGCTTTCCCTCTTCATTTTCTAAAGCCTGACAACGTTCTCCAAATCGGAGATGCCATAGACCTACTGGATCTGGGCAGTTGGAACGCTTGTGTGGTAATCACAATAGTAAACTATAAAGATTAAGACGGTTAATACCTATTAATTAATTTCGTTACAGACAGCTTATTTTTTTTATAATATTCGCTTGTTAAGTATAAACGGTTTAGAACGCATATTGTCTGCAGGATTAACTTTCATAATATGAACTTTAATTCTTGTATAATAATAAATAATATATAATTTGTTGTGAAGTAGGGTAAAAGTATTCTGCAATACCTAAAGAGCAATTTATGCAATCCATTGCAATACTGCAGTAATCTCCATTACGAATGCAATTTCCAGGGGATCAAGAGAATGCATTTAATGCGTAATTATCATAACCCATTAATCGCAGTCCGAGACACTTGTCGTTTTCAACCCCTATTTAATATTTCTAAAGGGTGGAACAAAACATATTATTATATGTTTACATATTTAAATGATCAGTATTAGGTGAGTTAGTTTTTTTTTTAATTTAACGTAAATCAAATTTAAATTATCGACATTGTGACTTAATGAAAAGTAAAAATTCTCGAAAAACTTAATAAAATTATTAAATTTGGATGACATTAAATTTAAAAATAAATAAATCGAGTTCTACGAATTAAACACAAAAACAATTAATAGGTGAGTTAGTGATTCAACAGTATAGTTTGATTTTTTTATAGTAGACAAGACACGAGGGCGCTGCGATCGTTGACAAGTTTTAAATTACAACACCAATCATAGGAAGATGAACGTACGTTTAAAAAGCGCAAGTGCATATTTTTAGTTAGTTCCTTTGCGAAAGGAAATGATTCTACATCATATTTCAAGCAAATTAAAGTTTTTAACAATTAAATATAAAAAGTATTATTTCTTACTACTTTACGCTCTATTCCAGCATTTTACGGCATTAAAATAATTTTATTTTATCGAAATTCACCATCTCTTTGTACGCCTAGCTTTACGCATCGAGGGAGGGCCACCCGCCTGTCCGACCCTAGTCTTTAAGCATATTTGATGAGATGACACATTACAAACAACGAGACCTGCATACATTTACAGTGCAAAAAGGGCGGCAAATTTAAATAATAATAATATGTTACTTATTTGAAAGCTTCTTAGGCGGGAAATAATTAAATGCATACCAGATTTATTGTGTTATAAAAATAATAATTGCTTTGAATATCTCGGGACTTTTGTTTGAAGCCTAATTTTTCATGCAAAACCTTGTTATGGTGTTTGGGACCCGTGAATTAATTTCATCAGACATTAGATGAAAGATTTTTAGAAATGTATCTAACATCCAGGGGCGCTCGCAACTTTTAATGAGGAACTCCAGTGAAAAATATAATGACTTTAAAAATATATATTCTTATAGATCAGCAAACATTAATTGTGAATATTTAACTTTTATTATACATAGACTTTATAAATCGTTATTTTAAAGTGAATAAAAATTCAGCTGATCAAAACACCTTGTTATGTTGGTACCAGTGCATTTGGAACAACGCCAACTACATACAGTTGGCCTTGATTTGGAACATATGACGTCACGTGTGTATTCTGTTTTTAAATTAGTATGGAATTTTTTTTTTAGATTTTGTTTTGTATTTTAAATACGTATTTTTTTAGTGTTGGGGATATTTAAACTTATTTGGGTGACTTTAGGCTATACAATTGTTCTTCAATAAAAAAAATATATAAAAAACTCTTATTAATGAAAGAAATTAGAGTGTACATGAGCAAACCAATTATCAATACGGATATTACGATAATGTTAATGATCAATACTATTATCATTCTTTGAGTTAAAGTTCTAAAAAGGTAAATAATTTTATTACTTATGTATAGTTATGGTTTACCATGAATAGAATATAACATCATGTACGGAAAAGATCATACTTGTTTTGACATTTGACATTCTAACCTCAAAACTGATCAAATCCTACCGGCCATAAAATTGGAGCATTTTGGCGGGCTTTGAAAAATTGAAAGGAAAATTATTTTAACTGTGAAAACCAAATTTAGAAAAAAACGACATATACTGGTATTTAAGTTTGAACACCATTGTTGATAAAAAAATAATAAAAAATGCACTGGAGGACCTTATTGTGCTAGAGTGTTAAGATTGAATAAACCGTATAATTGATGTTGTTGCAGCCAAAGTTTTTATTTATTTCCAAAAAAAAAATTTTTTCGTATAATGATTTTTTAGTTCGGAGGTCAATTGGGTCAATAAGGAACTCCATTCCTATTTTTTAATTAATATTGATGTTCGAATTTAATACCACTTTAAATATATATATATTTAAAGTGGTATTAAATATATATTTATATATATGGTTATTATGGTTATTATGGTTATTATGGTATATATATATATTTAAAGTTCGTTTTAAAGGTTAAAATTGTTAAAGTTTCAATTTTTCGAAACCCACCAAAACGCACCAAATCTATGACTTGTTGGGTGTGACGTTACACGACTAGTCAGAATTAACGTTTTGATAGAGGGTAGTCGATTTTGTATCCATTCGAGGCATATTATAACTGTTAGTACAAACCTAATAGACGCTTTAGTATTGTTTTTTCGCTTATTAGCAAAAAAACAGTCAAGTCTTATACAGGTTACCCAATATTTATTTATAATTTTTCGATATGTATAATTCATTAAAAATATATTTTACGGAGAATTTATTAAAATGTATAAAAAAAACAAATTGTCCGTTTTCTGACCAGCTTCCAAAAAAATCCGCCAGAGTAGGCTGTATCTCATGTGAAGGCTGTGTCCTCCTGTAAATAACGTTTGTATAATTTTTTTATGTTTGCTGGATAGTCTTTGTTAATTCACTCATTAGATTTTGATACTAGAGTAAGTACATAGAGCGTTTTTTTTTTTGGCAAACAATGTCGCAGGGGGAAGTAATTATTTTTCTTTTTATTTATTAATGGAACCTCAAAAAAACTTCATTTAAAACCGCACGGGAGTTCTTACCTACCTCCTGCCTACGAGACTAAACCCTTTCTATCTTAAAGCAAACAAAGGGGGATGACACGGAGGGGATGGATTTATTTGCGCCTAGGGAAGGGTTGCACAATCATTTATTAACGCATCGATTTGTTGTTTGATTGATGTGTTGTAGTAGCAAATAACAATAAGATTAGAATAGTACTATTTTAACAGATTCGAAAAATTGACGTAAAATCTCGATGCAATAATTTAGAGCAATATCCATTGAGCAAACTAGTTTTTATAGATTTTGTAGCGGTAAGACCTAATAAGTCTTTATTTTATTTTTTATAAATTACAAAATAATGTTAAATCTTACAGTCAACTACTTGCTTGACAAAATTAAAAACACATTGGTATATTCACATCTTCAATAAATGTTAAATAACTTGTGGTTTTGTGTTTTGTAGAAATTACTATTTGATATATAAATATGAACATAGTTTGAAGTTTCTCTCATCAAGATACATAGATGCATACTAAGAAATGATGACAAGAATAGATAAATAATAAATATAGAAAAATCATAAAATAAGAATAAACCAATTTTTTTTTACAGTAACTCCACACAGGAGACCAAGGAGGAAATAATTTCCCTCAAGGAAACAAAAGCAATATAAACAAAAAATAATAATAAGTGATGAAAGTAATTAATTATTTTTATTTTTATTATTAATAAAATCGAGAAAATAACTGTCTTTCCTATAGTAATTAATATCTGTAGAATATAAAAGGTGTTCACATTTTCCAAAAAACACAAAGGTATACCCACTTTTTTAAATAAATATCGATATGTGCTTTAAATTGAAACGTATTCGAGACAGACAGTAAAATGAACAAGAATATAGGTACTTGAAATTACATATTCCTCTTACCATTAAATTGATCCCGCTTTGAATGTAGTTTCCGAGGAACGATCCAAAAAGAAAGCCAGAACAACGTTGCACAGCACACGAGCAGATAAAGTTAGTCTATAATATTGTTTGGGGTCCCGCGGGACTTTAAACCGATACACGATGTACTACAGTAGTTTCGTGTTTTGGCCCGGCACGGAAGGGAGAAGGGTGTTTTCCAGAGAAGGTATTGAAACGCGGAGCCTTTGTGAGGATGCTGTGGCAGATCGCTGGACCGTGAGGGATGAGAATTCTTCCTGATATAAAAATAAAGGAATATCACTGGTAATCTCTTTTTGGTATAATGCCGTGAATTGGTACAGAATTATTCGCTATTAATTTGAGGTATTTCTATTGAAAATACATGGATATTATTCTTATTGTTAAGCCTCCGGTAGTTGTTTGGTTTTGGTTTCCTCCGTATTTATTTTGTATGTAAAAACGGTTATTGCTGAACATAACCCGACTCCTGTATTAAAATGTTACTATTTTCGCACAATTATTGCATCACAAATGGTCCGTAGGTAGCACTTCAATCCACATCCTTCAACGGGACCAACATCTCTACCAATTGAGCTATTGAAACTTAATTACATTCCACTATTTTTATCGAGCTCATTTTCTCAATTTGAATGATGATTTGTATAGCGCCGTTTTTGTGAAAAATCACCTCAAGGGCGCTGTACAAATATTTCTTAACTAATTATGTAGAAACAGATACAGAAAAACACACTTACCTGGCAGGTCGCTTCAGATGAACACAGTTTTATTAGAAAATTTATTTATAGATATGATAGTTTTACATGGTTATTTGTTGCTCCTTTTCTATTTATGTTACATTTATTAGAAGATTGGTGGCACAAGAAGAGTTGGTATTTATTGAGATACTTATAATTTTTAGGACTGGAAAGTATTCTTAAAATGAATTTTAGGACTCAAAAATATCTATAAAATTACCTTAAAAAGCGTAAGAGGCTTTTAATAAATATTAACTTTTTATTTTTTATTTTACGCTTTGGTTATTTACAGTATTGCGGGCTGTGGACGCATTTGCGCACTGATGATGTGAATTTTTTTTATTTTATTTATGTTATGACTTTAGGTAAGTACTAACCGGCTAGCCTAGCTAAGCAATTTACAGGTGAATTTCTTCAATTTATGGATACGATTGTCTGAAAAGATGTGTTTTAAGTTTAGTTCTGTTCAATAAATCTATAAATAAAATAAATTCTATCAATAAATGAACTAAAAATATACTTTGTATTCACCACTTTATTAATTAATATACACACATATCTACATGTTTCGAATGCGATGTTTATTTCATCAGGAATATATAAAATTCTATATATTCTTGATGAAGAAAGCATCATTTTCGAAACATGTAGATATCTGTGTATGTCAATAAAGTGGTGAATACCAACCCGGTGTTGCCCGGGGTTATGAATGGTTTGGAAAAAAGCCTCCCTGCCTAATAATTTTCCCTTATTTTGAACGTCAATGTGCGAAATTTCATCAAGAAGTAACAACATTCTGTTTTAAGGGGTGAGAAAGGGGGAAGGGGTGATTTTTATAAATCTCATGTAAACAATGATTTTCCTCCAGTTTTGAAGGTTTAGTGTGCAAAATTTCATCAAACCCAAAATAAAACTAGATTTTTACACAAAACAAAGACAAACGCCCGCCCGGGACATTTTTCTTTATACGAGTATAATAGATAGAAGAAGAAGATGATTATCTTTAATTAATTCCCATATTGTTTTAGCTATTCAATAGCTCAATTGGTACAGACGTTGGTCTCGGTAAGACCAGAGCATCCGTGCTCAAGTTATATTTTATTTTCTGTGTTTATATAATAATAATACATGGATGACTTGTATAGCACCATTTTTTGTGAAAAATCACCTCAAGGGCGCTGTACAAATACCACTCGCTAGGGTTTATCTTATTACGTACAAACAGATACAGAAACATACTTACCTGCACCTGGCAGGTCACTCCAGTTTAAAACATTAAATTACAAAGTTTGAGCTTGAGAAGATATGATTTTGCATGCACATGACATAATATTAGAAAACACTGCACATTGCATGATATTGCAGTTACTATTTAAATCCTATGTCATTGATATTACATTTTTTAGAAGGTTATTGGCAAAATAAGAGTACGTATTTATTTGATACATTATTTTATTTGAGATTTTCGATAATAATTATTTACAGTTATTCACAATATCGCGGAATGCAAAAAGTATCAAATTTTCTATTAATTACTTTAGGTAAGTACTAACGGCTAGCTTCGCTACGTTAATTAGATATGGAACTGAACAATTCATGGATATGACTTTCCTAAGAGGTGAGTTTTGCTTTGAATTCTGTCTAGTCCGTTTAATAAGTTGTTGACATTATCTTCTTCAATGATTAATATAACGATGATGATAATGGTTTAAGCTTCAGTTGAGATATCCCCAATAAATAAAATATTTCAATATGATATGTTTAACAGAATTTAAATGCGTATTTGAACATGGTATAAATAATATAAAAAATAGCCTTTCGTCGACAAACGAACATGCCCCCAGTAAACAAACAGGCACTCTGTAACCCGACTAGCACTAGTCAGATGAAACAAAACAATCGGGAAAAAGTTGACAAATGCCCCGCGGCCATTAATCTCAAGACTCTCCTTCGGGTGCTTCATATAAACATAGTGTTACACGAGGGAATATATTTGTGGATGTACCTACCACTAACCGAGAAGAGTAGAAATATGTATCTAAATTAGATAGAACTGGTTAACGTTGTAGGAAGATACGATTTTTTTTACCTTTAAATCCTTCTATACTACTACTGCAGTTCGTTGGGATCTATAAATTGACAATTCTAATAAGTATATGATACATTTTATAATGTTTTAAAACGGTAGGTACCCATACTAACCATACATATTGTATATTACATGTATATGTAATAGTGGTAGCTATTAACAGGGAGGGGAATTTAAATTTGTTTCCATTCATTATTTAAAAAGCTTTAAGACTTTATCGATCAGTGAGCTCTGGCGTCATGAAAATTGTATGATTTTTTACCATCTGAAATTTTTAGGTTAATAATATTATTTTCGTTACTGCTGATAAAAGAAAAGGGGAAATTGTTAATTCTAGTATGAGCTATGGAGCTGAGAAAAATGGTACCGTAAAATGCTAAATAGTTAGATAAGATGCCGGAAGGATTGTCAGGATGATTTTCGATTCGTAAGTGGACGGTAGAAGAACTCGGAGATGCCTCAGTAAGACATTTTAAGGTACCTAATAATTTATTTTTTTAATAATTAAATGAAAAGAAACGCAAACTTTCCCGGGTTATGAAAAACCTGACAATATTTGAAAATCTTCAACTACCCACACAGTAAGCGGAAAATGTTGCTTGTGTCGTGATGAAGACCTTAGCCAGCCGAGGAACTGAACTCTTGACGCCTGGGTGGGACCCATATGCGATTCCAACTTATCCACTGACCTGTCTGGAAATGAGTCGCGTCATATTAATAGCTGATATTACCCATGAGTATGTATAAGGTGATGTATGCCTGTGAATGAAGCATAGAGTGTGTACCTTGACAGAGTTACGTGGCGTTCTATCCTCATGAATAATATTAACAGTATTTGTCTCAAGTGACCTGCCAGGTAAGTATGGTCCTGTGTAATATTATCTGCATGTATATAAAATTAATAACAATAACAAAAGCATATTTTAACGCGGCATCACGTTCATGGGTCAAATGCATTGTACATATAAATTGGATATTACAGATCAATGAACCAGTGAAGGTAATTTGTTAGCCATAATAATAATAATAATATAATAATATTCGGATGATTTTTATAGCGCCGTTTTTGTGAAAAATCACCTCAAGGGCGCTTTACAAATCTTACTTCCTATTCTTACATTATTCCTATATTAAATCTATGACATTTTTTTTTTTGGACACTATCATTACACATTATTTATATAAAGGATGCAGTTAAATTATCAAAACTAAATACGGCTTGGTCTAAGTTTTCATACATGTTTAATTGAAAAAAAAATAATAGAAGCTATCTGTATTTATTCCTTACGATATATTGCAAGACGCTAATACGAATGATAGGATTTATGTGAAGTTGGGCGGCGGGTGAGGACGGGGGCCGGGGGTACTGATCCAATCTTCCAATCTTCTTTGTCTTTGTTGGTGACTCCCCTGGGCTGCGTGACGGGACGCTCGGTGTTGGTTTGCCCATACGCCAGGTGGCGCTCGTCGGCCGGCTTCAGGATCTGGAAAGACCACATCAGCGTGTCGTCTATTTCTCGCCCCAGCCGGTGGTATCCTTGTGGGGGGTGGACCACAGCAGGCCGCGGAGCAGCCTTCTCGGGCACGTCCGTGGGCCGCATGATGCACCGGATCTGCTCCGTGAACTGGAGGTCAGAACTCAGGTCGCTGTGACAGCAGAAGATCTTCTCGTCAAATGTTTTTATTTCCTATTGCGCCTTTCTCGGTAGCCACGAAATCTAATTTTGCGGATTGCAGTTGTGGTACAGGGTTCAAGGTTATACAGCGATATCTTTGCAGCTTATTAAAGGCTCCAAAATAGCACATTCACCATTAAGTTTGAGTTGTCTAGCTCGTATACGATATTGTTTACAATCACCACAGTTCAAAGAATAACATTGTAAATCACTTTGGGACACTTTTAACAAGCAAAAAGGTCTTTTAATAAGCACATGTGTCGAACGCTTCGACCGACCGATGCTTTTGGGTTAGTTTAGAACAACGTGACAGATTTGAAGTTAAAATATTTGGGTTTTTATTTGATTTTTTATTATAAACTTGATTTAAGCCCGAAACGGCCACACTAAAATTATATGATTTTTATAAATGTAACCTATAAATTATTGCGGTTATTTTACGCTACTTTAACACCGGAAAAATTAAGAACTAAGCAATATTTCCCAGATAAACTGGAGCGCTTATAAAAAGCTGCCGGCTGCTGCGAGAGCGCCAAAATAAGTAGTAATAATAGATTGTCTGTAATTAATGATAAGATAGTATTGGAAAAATAAACTTTAGTACAGCGCCCTTGTGATTTTTCACAAAAACGGCGCTATATAAATCATCCAATTATTATTATTATCTGACAACCTATATAATCCACCCAAGGTAAAATAAAATCTATATTGAAAAAATGCAATATTTTTTAATGAAAAATAGTATTTATTTCATTCAATAATATGTTGACCCCTAGAGTTCTTTTTGTTCCCGATGGGGAACAAGTAACTAGATAGCAGTAGTCTTTTTGTTCTTCTTGTTCCACCCAAAAGCAGCCAAAGGGAAGAAAAAAACTCTACTGTTATCTATTTACTTATTCCCTATCGGGAACAGAAAGGACTCTGGGAGAATAACCACTAAGTACGGAAGCATACTGTTTGAATCATTTTAACAAAATTAATCAAAATTGTCGTAAGATGCGTAGGTGGGTGGGTACTTTTCAATAACTTTACTAATGCTAAAAGATATGGTCGGTTGATACAAAAGATAATCACTCTTCTACTGACAGAAAGGCATAACTTCAAATAAATTTTAAATAATCACCAAACCTGACAAAAACAAAAAAATAACATCATTTTTTTAAGTCGGTGATTAATGAGAAAAACCAGGAAAGATCGGGTTCACCTATCTTCCGACTTCTACCATACATTATACCAAGTCAGTTTAGCTCAATTTGATGACGTGAAGAATCGTCTCCATTTTTTAAGCCCTACAACACGTGTCATCGGGAATAAAAGGAGAAGAGGAGGAAGCTGTGGTAGTCGGGAATGTCAGAGGAGTAAGTATATTAGATAAAGGTGAGGAAGGGACCGTTATGGGAGGCGATTACTCATCTTGGAAACTGGAATTTTGAAGCGTTTATTGTTGTCATATGAGGCATCTCAAACATTAATCTTACCAGGTAATGAAGTTATCAAAATGGTTTGAATTGTTATGAATTTCTATCTTATTTTGAATAGATTATCTCATTACGTAGCTTAATAGAGAGGATATAAATTATATCGGTAGGAAAGAGAGAAACTGGCTTTGTTAACCATCCCAATTTATATAACACGATTGAAATGGAAACACTGTGCAGATATTACATTCTATAAATATAAAACGTATTTACCTGCAGCAAAAAAACTCCTAATGGATGAGCTGTGGCTTCGTGCAATTTTCACAGTCTTTTCAGTTTTATTCTTAGGTAAAACTGAGAAATTTTGGAATATTCACCAACAAATGTTGTTTTACGGTAATAACTGTATCTAGCAATAAATGAATTAAAAAAATTTACTTTGTAAACATTAATTTAATGTACTTTAATATACACAGATATCGAAAGCGATGTTTTCTTCATCAGAAATATATAGAATACTAAAAATAATAATCTCAAGTATAGAAATTATTATTTTTAGTATTCTAGTACTATAATCGAAGTATTTGATTCGCTTGATCGTTCTATCTCTTCCTCGGGCGTCTCGGCTTCTTCCATTCACATTCGCGTCATATATCTTCTTACATTTCTTTGTTCATTCGTTCTTAATCGATCAATGCCCAAATCATCTAATCATCCCTTTCTTAATCTTACTCATTACGCTTACATCAGCCTTGCATTCTTTACGAATCTCAATACTTTTCACACGATCATACATGGTTTTACCACATATTCGCCACAGAGATATCATTTCTACGGCATTCAGTTTACTTTCATCCTTGCTCTGACAAGTCCATGCCTTGCTTCCATACATCAAGGTTTGTATCAGCACTCCATTGTGGACTGCTAGCTTCGCTACTTTGGACAACTTGTTTTTGTTAGCGCCAACCGCGTTCAGTCCTCCGTTTATGGAGTTTCCTGCATTCACACTTCTTTCAATATCCCTATGAGTCTTATGTTAATAACAAGGATAATTAACCTACATTACGATTTAGGACATTCTTTAAAATAATTCTTTCCCTTTGCAAATAACCAATTTTGAACACTGATGGTATAAAGATTATCAGGTTTAGATTTCCTAGTATCAGTACTCAGTGAGTTGAACATTTTCAGATCGATATAAGAGAGCTGTCCTTAGGCAACGACTGTTTTCGTTGGGGCAATTATGCATTTTAATTGTGATACAGTAGCGTGTGCAAATTTTTTGTTGCGCTTTATCCATTACTTCATTTTTCTATATGTATATGAGAATTGTCTGTATATACAAGTGTCGATTGTCTAAGATTGTGAAGTGTTTCTGATGGGTGATATTTTAGTAGTATCCCTAGCAATTGTTTGTGAATTGTGACCATGGGATAAAGAATTGTTTTTGCACAACTTCTCTATCCCACGATACAATATCAAAAATGATTATTAAAATGTCTGGTAATGATTCGAGTAAGATCACAAACGTAAAGCACATTCTCTTAAGTAAGTACCGCATGCATTTATCTTTCTCTTAATTTAAGTTTCATCTAAATGTTGACAACACAAATAAATGATAATAAAAAACAAGATAATTTGAATGATAAAGCCCGATTCACAGCATCCAGTTGGAAACGTCGGCCACGGACAATGGCCAGCATTAAGTCCAGAGAATCAAACAGAATCCTGTCTTTATAAAGTCTGATGGACAATGAGTCGAGGTGATTTTTCATCGGATATACAATGCGATGTTGCTAAGCCATGGTTCTTTTCAAATTCTCGTTTGTGATGATGTATTCTTGCAACTTCTCGTTGGCTACGTACTTCTCTCGGATGATAGACACGAAGAATAAAGAGAAGTTTTTGTTTCTTTCATTTGATGGAAGATAATTCATCACACTAATACTTTTTTGTTTACGTGGATGTGAATTGGCAAGTCTTTAGCGAGGTTTGTAACTTTTACGAAATTGGTTGTATCCAATGTTCAATACAAAACTCCTCATTTTTATTGAAAGATTAATTTTCTAGTAATCATTTGCATACATTGTGTCCTGGTGAAGAAACCATTGGTTTTCAAACATGTTGATATTTTTTATTAAAATATTGTTTTAAATAAAGTGTTTAATTGTCATATTATTAAAATGGTGTAATAAAGTTATTTTGCAATCATTGAAAAAGTAAAAAAAAAAGTTTATGTTATAACCAGATGAGCTTAAAAAGGAGCATCAGGACAATGTACGATTCAAACTAGATATTAGGAATGCCTCAAGAAGACATGGCTTTGGTCGAGTGAATCAAAATTTCCGTCGGTTCATATCAAGAGTCGGAATAACAGAAGGGTATGAATGTGAATGTACCAAGACGTATTTGTCAAGGTAGAAATGAGTGGCATTTTCATATTTAAATTTGTTCCTGCAGGGAAATAAGTCGATAGTTAGATAATATAACATGTTGACCTTATTTTCACGACTTGTTGGATGATCAAATTTATATAGATGAATAAAAATGAGAATAATAATAATAATAATTGGATAATTTGTTAGCCCCCGATGGCAACATTATCAAAATACAGTATTAAGCATAAATGTAGATATACACAATATATACCCTGATTGAGCGAGTGGCACTGTTGGATTATTTGTCCCTTACACAATGCACGATGTCACCCCTCTCATATTATGAAAACCTGCCTACTTTGTACCAACTAAACAACGGCCCGCAAGAACGTCTAACAAATGAACCTGATAAAATCATTTTAACTTCACTACTCGACTTCAATCATTTACTAACATAGATAATAATTTACTTTAATTCATAAGACCAACTTTGATTATACCGCTTTTGGGTCAGTACTTAGTAATTCACTTATAGCATAAGTAAAAAATTTCACGCACCGGTGCGCAAATGCATTCACAGCCAGCAATACTTGTAAATAACTAAATGTGTAAAAAAATGTAAACATCGATTATAAACTTCTTAAGCTTTTAAGGTCATTTTATGAATAATCTCCAGTCCTAAAAATTATAAATATTGCTAATAAATACCAACTCTTCTTGTGCCATCAATCTTCTTATAACTGTAATATGAATAAAAAGGGAAGCATACATTTTCTAATAAAAATGTGTTCATCTGAAGCGATTATAAATATCAACATGTTTCGAAAGCAAAAGCTTTCTTCATCAGGATAAACAGTATACATATATTACAAATATATTGAAGAAATTACGTTACTTTTTTTTCAAACATGTTACAATCTACACTCTACAGGATTGGAAGAGACAATCTATTCAGCTTACTGGAACAGAGCTCTGGTTGAATTCGAGTATTGTTTTTCATTGAAATAAAAGGCTTTAAAAACAGACCGGAAGAACACGCATCGGCTATTAATGTAGGATACAACTGTTCAGCTTTTATTGCACTTTTGAATATTTAAAGTTGCCTTACACCGGGAACCTGTATGAAATATTAAACCGAACACTAGTTTAACTACCAGGAGAGGATACTATTAAAGGGCTATTTAGACCTTAATGTTCGTCCGATCCCCTTAAATCTTTGGAACAACTGCCATTGATAGTCTCCCCATTGGATTAAACTGCCTTAAATCGATATTTCCGACTTATAAAAGAAAGTAATCGTCTTGGTTCCAAGTAGAACAAATGGATTACTTTCCTTTTTTCGTTGAATCACGAATTCAACCAAAAAAATCTAATGTATTTATTACATGGTCCAAGCTACCGAAAGGTAGAATAATAATAATGTTTTATTGAATAAGAAATAATGATATCCTTACTGCGACTTCCTATGCTGAGGATTTCATTTACAAAATATTAAATTCCATTATATTAAATTGATGTGCTTGATGAAAAAAATAAAAATAATTCTAAGGTGAGGTGTTTTAAGTGCAGTTGAGTGGTTTCGGCATTAGTCTGTATTTGGTGTTAATATATTTTCTATTTCAGATCTCCCTACGTAATGTATCCATTGTTTTATTTGATTTTTAAAGGATAGTGGAATTTTGTTGCAGAGTTTAGTACCATAGTACTATAAAAAGTTTTTTGTTCAAATGTTGTGTTTGTATTGCTTTAATGACAAAATGTTGAGTTTGTTAAAGATTTTGTGAGTACTAATTCTTACAGGGATTTAACGTTGCTTGAAATGGCTTTTAGCTGTGTTTGGTGACCAGATCTGAATAGCCAGGTATTCCCAAACTTCCTCTTCCTCTTCCCCTTCTCCTTCCCCTCCCCAATACCTTCAGCCTCACAACATTCCCCAATTGGGAATGCCATAGTCTCACTGGCCCAGACGGTTGGGAGCAGTTTGGGACTCTTGTGCGGTATTCATATAAAAAAAAAAAAAAAAAAGTATAATTTTCATAATCAGTTTTTGTGTTCTAAGAGTAAATTAAGAATATAAAGTTAATACCATACTGTAATAATGATTGGGAGAGAGCCATGTAGATCTTAATAAAATCTTTTGTACTGAGGACATTCTTGATGTTTTAAAAAAGTCAGTTAAATTTTAAATTTTGTTATTTAAATAAATAATGTGGTCAGTCAATTTTAGATTGTGATCAATTTTTACGCCTAGATACGTTATGTGGTTAACATTTTCCAATGATAGACAATTACATTGACCGTTTAAATGTGGTAAGCAATGAATTTTCAAGTTAAGGTTTGTTTCTGAATTTTTAGTATTGTAGATAGTAGTCCCTCTCGTTAAAAAATCTATTCACACATGCATTTCAGAGGGTTAATAATAATTGGTCGGTAGGAAGTAGGCAGGTACAAGTACTTGTTGGGCGCGCCGGAGCTCCGAAAGAACAACGGCGAAGCTAGAGGTAGCGTACAGTTGCTAATTTATGGATATTATTAGTACGGCAACATTTCTGTCACACGTTTGTCGTTTGTTTGCAACTGTCTGCTCCAATCAGATGCCTCGTAAAGTTCGACACTAAACAAAACTTTGTATGTTTCAACAACAAAAAAACTCGCAGGTTATACAAAATATTTGTCTGATTCTGTTGTAGATTTTCTAAAATTTTAGGTCATACATTGAATAAGAAGTGTGACGACCTAATTTATATCTGCAGCTACAATAAATTACTACCAAAGTATCTTTTACTTGTTCCTGAAAAAGATAAAGGTTCAGGCATATGGCATCTTATTGTGAAAAAAAGGGTATAAACTAACTAACTAACCATCACGCCGTTTCCCCGCAGGGGTAGGCAGAGAGGACGGACCGCCAAACAACTCGATCTTGGCATACACTTCTTGCTTCATTCGCATTCATACATCGTCTCATACATTCTCTTCTATTATTCCGACTTCTGACATGGCCCGACTTAAATATTTGATTCACTTGATCGTGTCATGTCTTCCTCGGGCGTCCCCGGCTTCTTCTTCCATTAAAATTCGCGTCATACATTCTTCTTACACTCCTTTCTTCGTTCATTCGCTCCACATGCCTAAAGCGTCCCTTTCTTAATCTTACTCATTACGCTTACATCAGCCTTGCATTCTTTACGAATTTAAATATTTTTCACACGATCATACATGGTTTTACCACACATTCGTCTCAGAGATCTCATTTCTACGGCATTCAATTAACTTTCATCCTTCTTCTGTCAATTTCATGCCTCACTGCCATACATCAGGGTTGGTATCAGCATTCCATTGTGGACTGCTAGCTTCGCTTCTTTGGACAACTTTTTGTTTTGCGCCAAGCGCGTTCAGTCCTCCGTAAATGGAGTTTCCTGCATTCACCCTTCTTTCAATATCCCTATCAGTCTTTCCATCTCTCCTAAACATACTTCCCAAATATACAAACTCATCGACCTGCTCCAAGTATTCATCATTCACAACTATATTGCACACTGTTTTCGTACTCTCTCTTCAAAACAAAAAAGGGTATAATTAACCGAATATATCAAATTAAGCGAAAAAGTACGTTAAAGCTTAGATACCTCGGTGGATTTGTCGAAAAAAAATATCACATTAGTTCAGATAACACATTGAATCTACGATACCCGAATATTGAAATACCAACCCATACAATTAAGAAATGAGTTATCAATAACAATATAAATTGAAATCTAATTGAAACAAACATTAGATTTTTAATGAATGGCAGTGCCACATAACGAGAAAGATACGGCTGTTGAAAAAAACACTTAATTTTGATCATATTAATTTGGTTTATTTCTATTTATTTTACACTCAAAAAATTTATATGTTAATTGTGTGTTATACTCGTATAGTGTTACGTAAGAATGGTGTTTCGTGAACACCTTACTAAGAGAACATGTACTGAGGTGTTCACGCGTTTTTGATAAAGTAATATTGTGAAGTGGTTATACTATTAAGATAAAGAATACTAATGTGTACGATTTATTGTTGTTATTTATGATACTTTTTTATAGTTTTAAGAAGAAATATATTTGAGTAAAGTTATTGTGAAATATTAAAGTTTTAAAGATTTAAGTTTGTCACATATGTTTTTATTTATATAGATTTAAATTGTAAAATAAATTTATTATAAGATTTTGAATAACAAGCATCCGTTAGTCAAACTAATAAAAAGCAGTTTATCGGAACTTTTTTGTTTTTATGTTTTGTAAAATATAATTTAAAAATAATTTAATTAACAAAAAAATATTTTTAAAAAGACAAAAAAAATGCAATTAATACACATGTTTAATGTAAATGTTCATATTTTATGACTGATTGCGTATAATTATGTTGCAAAACGTGGTGTTTTTTCCTTATTCTCTCAACTTACAAAAACAAAAACACAAAAAGTTTACGATATTTGCATTTATGAACTTCTAAGTTTGAGGATCTGTGACGAAAGTGGGTCTAGCCGCCGTAAACCATACCGCATAGTATAAGCTACTGCGAGTGTAGAACGGCGATAGAAGAAGCCACGCGATCATTGGTTAGTGTCAGAGAACAAATAAAATTACACATTCAATAAACATTTTAAAACACGGATGATACTCCCAATACACAATCCAGAAGAGGTATGTTTTATCTGACTTCTACAAAGCCAGAATCACACAGTCCAAAATAGATCGAAGAGCTGCTTTTATTTGTAATGTAATAGTTTACTTCTTATAAACATTGTGTCGGAAGAAAGTTGTATAAATCAGTTTGTTTTACTTACGGATAGGAACTTTGTTTAAAATAAATTCTTAGAATCTTAAGGTCGGACGTTTAAAAACACTTTTCAAGTTATTTTGATGTCTAAACGAAAGACAATATCAATTATTTTCATAATAAACTTTTTTATTTACACGCATTTAAAAAAATATATGTACTCTAATGTTCCGAGGTTATGAGTAACCTGACAATATATTAATTCTTTCAACTAATAATCATTATTATTAGTTGAAGGCCGCTGTACAAATATTAATTCCTATTTTCTATCTAATTATGTACAGATACAAAAAAATACTTATCTGGCAGGTCGCTTCAGATAAGCAGTTTTACTAGAAAATTTAAGCTTAGAATCGATATGATTTTTACAGTTGCTATTAAAATTCCGTGTTAAAAAATCCACCCGTCCATATTTACTGTTTGAGAGCGAGTCCGAAATGAATCCCATAGGTGCGTTTTGAATTCAGCGTCTATGTGACTTTCTGTTCTAAGAAATAGTTCATATAATCCCATATCCAGTGGCAAACTGTTAAAACCTGCAAACCTTTAGGAATCTGTTAGCTCCCCGGGATTTAGTATTTCGCAAAAATCAACCGATGTTTTTTTCTGTTATTGCGTTTTTAGGTTGTTATGAAAATAAGTAACTACTGAAAATGTTGCCTCTTTACAAAAAAAACACGTTCAGTTTCTTGGGAAAATTGTGATTTTTAGTTTTTAATATAGTAGACATTACATTCATTATCCACAGACGCTTTAATTAATCGCCAAATTATACCTTGTTTCTTGATTGCTAATTCGGTGCGGTAATATAATGAAATTCCTTAAGATCCAGTAAAGAATATGGATATTTATGTAAAAGACTAACATAAGATTAACAATCGAGGAAATTTTTTCTCCCTTTTTAATCTCCGATTGAACTTCCATTTAGATATATGAATGCGAATAAACCGAGCAGTGTATTCCTTGATAGAATTGTGTGGCGATCTATGCTCTATTCCAACTTCCTCAACAGTCAATTAACAGAGAATTGAGACTCTTTACACCTCTATGGTATACCATAGAGAACTTCAAATACAGGACTGACGTCAAACCTATCCTATAAAACTGTCAATATTCATGACACCACCTACATAAACAGAATGGTGGGAAAATTTATATTTTTGTGCCACAAAATCTAATCTTTTCTAAATAAAAGATGGTACCTAATAAATCAATAAACAGTATTTATTATTCATAGGGTTTATCTAGAACCGGGATTCTACGCCAACATATGTGACGAGAGGCTTTGTTATACGCGTTCGCGAGACCCAATTAGCATAGAAATCGAACGATAGATTTGGAGCTGAATGTCAATTGCATTATCATAATAAATGAAGGCAGGATTATTCAATTCGTATTAGATTGGTGTGACCAAGCGATCGATACTTTTGACTCAATTTTTTCTTTTTAATTGAGAAAAACTAGATTTTCAATAGATTCATAATTATTAATAACTCTAGATCAAGCCTCATTGTACGGAAAGCATGGGTTTTTCAAAGTATGTAATTTTTGTTATTAAAATAATTAAATTGTTAAAATTTTTTAATTAAATTTACACTGCTTTTTAAATAAAGAATTTTTATGTACTAAATAACATTTATTTGTCGACTAGTTTCGATTCTACCGAATCGTCTTCAGGACACAGAACATACTAATTAAATAACAAGAGTGTGCTGTATATATAGGGTGAAAATGGGGAAAGAGAGAAACAATATTAAGAGGGAGACAACTATATGGCATTAAAAACATACAATACCAAATACCTAATTACATGTACGATAGGAAAAACAATGAAAAATAAAGAAGGTAACAGAACCTTAATTACGGCGGTGGCTTGTTTGAGGAGCGGGAATGGAGGAATAGTTATTATGAGTTATGAAATTGTCAACAACTGTTGATTAATATGATGTAACGGCATATTGCTTTGTTGCACATTTTTACTTTAAAATCGCTGGTGAAACCGCTCAGTGGAAAAAAACCAAATAAAGTTTTGGGGAAATGTACCAATGTTTAATAATGTTTTTAGTTTTTGCCACCACTGTAATTATTGTACTGTTCGTAGTAACAGCATGAAGGGAAATTCTAATGCTTTCTTGGCAAAAATCACAGCTGAAATTTTTTTGTTCACTTAATTATTTCGTTTCACATTAAAGATCATAGTAATGCAGGTTCTGATCATATCAGATATCGCTAGGAGGTTTAAAATGCATTGCTAATTTAATTTATTTATTTTATTAATTTTGAAACTGTCAATTCGTTGTGGATTAACATTTAAATATATTTTTTTTCTTTTTATAAACAATAATTATTAGCCTGAAACACTCATCCAAATTGAAAAAACCTTCCGAGAAAAGATAAATGTCGCCGACAGGACTCGAACCTGCACCCTTCTGATGCCGGTCAGATGCTCTACCGTTGAGCTACGTCGGCTTATCGCAAACCCGCCAAGTTAATCAATATATATTAGTGTTTCATTCAATAATTACTGTTTTTATTATATTTCACCTGTAAACAACCAACTTTATTAGTATGAGAAAGGTTTGTAACGGCTAAATCCCTCAATAGATGGCGTCGAGACAAATTATGTCTGCATTTTATCGGTGAAAAATGCTTTGACTTGTCAAATATTTATTTGACAAGTCAAAGCATTTATAATTAATAATTTTTTTCGATTATAAAATTTTTGTTACTTTCACATACTTGTTTATTTCAGACCGGACCGGTTTCACCTTACAACGAGCATCTTCAGACTGGAACAATTAATAAATAAACAAGTGCAAGATAGTGACAAAGGTTTTTCTAACTAACTAACTAATATATTTCAACTAGATTTGTTCTGTAACTAATGGTTAATGGTCACACGAGACTACAACAATGATTGTGTGAATTTATTGTTTTTGAATAGAGAACGGTTCCGTGAAAGAATAAAACCATTTGCAATAAACACCGCCACACAATAGCTGCGGACATTTGGTCCAATAAAGTCTACATTTTTGCATGGAAATTACCACTAGCCGCAGCATTAAATACTGTAGCGTATAAATGATACGACGGCTAATGTTCTCTCATCTCAAGATTCGTGGGTGAGAATGATGGTGAAGCACAGGGAAGTGGGATGTATTGATTGATACAGTAAATAAACCCCTTGTAAAAGGAAAGAACATAAATTTAATGATTCTATAACCACGTCTATCATGGTTTAGCAAAGAAAAGAGTAAAGAGAAGGATTGATCCCAACACGAAAAGGTTCAAACAATAATTGATGGCTCTCATGGTCCGACTCCTCTCCTCAGCATCATGGAAGGCCTCTCCAGGTCCAGATGCTCACCGATCGTAGTAATCTCCCAAAAGAAGTCTAGGACGACTCTTCTGAAGCGCCATCCGCCATAGCCTCTTCCGTGGGGTCCAGACAATGGAATATGCAGATGCTACCTTATGTCCTTTTTGGTCCGCTCATCACTTCTTCCGAGATTTTCACCACAGCAGCAGGCACGCGCGGTTTGGCTTCATCGCCTCACAATCCGGCCATCGATCAATCAATAAAACAAAAACACACCCACTTCGGGCAAATTCAGTAGACGCCCTCCGACGTCAAACAAAATAGAAAATCAAATACATAATCTCTCCCAAAAAACACACGTCGATCACGACCGCTCCAGTCAGGTTATGTCGCCCGCCATGTTGAGTTGCTCCCTTCCGTCCGCCGTCTCCCCTAGACATCCTCTCACCAATCTCTTCCGTAGACAATTATCCCAATCATAGACTCGGGGTCAGTATTTACGTTACAATACCAATAATAATTTAATATAAAATAGCAAAATGCGACGAGAATAATATGACGTGTAAAGAATGCTTTTATAAAGCAGTTTCGGCTGGCATTTGAATTTTAAATTATCATTGACACTTATTACCGTTAATTTAATATTCTAATGCTTTCATTGTCGATGGAAAACTTGGAATCATATTAATTGTAATTAAATTTCAGATTTCTTCCAATCACTTGCGTCAGAAGTGTTAAAACAACCTTGCGAAGCAATATTAAAGCAATTACGTCTTAACAATCACACTCGAAACCACTTTGTAGATAAATCTTTAGTTTCGTTCTATGCCAAAATCATACAGATTTCTTTGTCGATGCTTTAGCTTAGATATAAAATGATAATTTTGTCTATTAATTCATAGATAATCTATGCGTGTTTATGAGCTTTTTAACTTGAGATGCAATCTCCTTCGTATTGCTCGCAAGTTGTTAGCTATATGGTGTAAGATGTTAGTTATTAATTGTAAGTTTCAATTTGCTAGTGTACTCGCAGTGGTAGGCAGAGAGAACGGACCTTCAAATAACTCGGTCTTGGCACACAATCCTGGCTTCATTCACATTCATACATCGTCCCAAACATTCTTTTCTGTTATTCTGACTTTTGACATGGCCCGACTAGAGTATTTGGTTCACTTGATCGTGCCATGTCTTCCTCGGACGTTCTAGTCTTTTTCTTCCATTCGCATTAGCATAATTTATTTTCTTAACATTTATTTCTTCGGTCATCCGCTCTTCATCTTAATCTTCCTCATCATGCTCATACCGGCCTTGAATTCTTTGCGTATCTCATTATTTTTCACACGATCGTATACGGTTTTACCAAGCATACGCGCCAGGGATCTCATTTATACAGCATTCTGTCTACTTTCATCCTTCCTTTGCCAGTTTGTTGCCTTAATGCCGTACATCAGGGTTGGTATCAGCAATCCATTCGCTTGCACTTTGCTCTTACGTAATAATTTCTCGACAGTTCTCTTAAATTGCCCCCAAAATGTTCAACTCACCGAGTACTGATACTAGGAAATTAGAATCATATAGTCTTTATACCATCAGTGTTCAAAATTGGTTATTTTAAAAGGAAGGAATTATTTCAAAGAATCGCAAAAGAGATTATTATTAATATATTAACTTATTTAATAATATTTTTATTTATTTTTAAACAAAAATATATACATAGGAAATATGATTTTATTATCTTTTTTTTTCTCGTTTATTTACTAATCCTCTACTTATACCCTTTATTTCAACATGCAACTTTATATTGTTTTTTAAATGCTTCTGTTCCGGTTTCCAATTACGTCCAATCTTAATTTTTTATTTCTTCACATGTAGAGGTATACAACAATATTATATACAACAAACTTCGACTACCATAATACGGGCATGTACTTAATTTGGTAGTTAAAAAAATGTAAACTCTTGTACTAAACTTATAAAATGAAATAATATAAAAAAAAAAAAAAAATTGTAAGGAATTGTCAAGAATACGTGTTATAAGTATGTGTCTTATAATAACAGATATACTATGTAATAACACATATCTGTTATTTTACAATTATATTAGGTTAGGTGAGGTGATTTTTCACAAAAACGGCGCTATAAAAATCATCCGATTATTATTATAAAGCGCACTTGAGGTGAACCTTCACAAAACTGCGCTATAGAATTTTACCCTTATTATTATTATTATTATTATTGTCTGTAAATGTAAGATGTATTGATTATTAAACAGAGTTTATTAATAGGTAAGTGAAAAGAATTTCCTTCAAATGTTTTAGTTCTCTCGGAATCAAAGTTAAAAATTGAATTTCTTAATTACAGGTGGATTATGAGACAGATAAATAATAGTATTAATTTAGTAGTATTACATATCCGTGGATCATTTGTCAAATTGTTATCAAACAGCTTTGAAGGGATTTTTACATTATTTATTAATTATTATAGGTGATAGCTGTTCTGAAATTCTTGCGTGTTTCACGTTCATCCGTTTGGTTGAATTTTTAGCGTTCACATATTGTCGAAGCTGCCTGACGTATTAGATACCTACCTAAGTTCCACAGAATCTGGCAAACATTAAAGTTCATCTGGAAAAGGAATGTGAAATAAAGATAACAAGAGGCAGCCTAAGATTCTATCCCCACCTATCAAAAAACCACCCAAACTTTTATAAAAAATATCTTTATCATCGTTTCAAGATTTATTTTGATCATGTCTTTGATGAACCATTTTTACCATGTGTCGTGCTACTGCTCGCGAGGCTCGCACCCATCGAGCAGGATTTTAAATAAATGTCTTCCAGATGTTAAAATTTAGACAATGATCCACTAAAATCAAAAATTCAGAACAGCGTTGTCACCAAAACTCGATGATCTCGTCACAATGTCAGTATTGTAATTTAGGATGTGGGCGTATAGAAAGGATGAGAGATAATTCATTAGTTTAGCCTTAAGAGTAGAAAGACAGACCTTTCCTTCATAAGTTCGGCATCTGGTTTTTAAGTCAACCAAACAATATCCACATACGAATTTCTAGGTCATATTTTTTTCTGTGAACGAATATATTTTGACAAGATTTGTTCAATTTTGTTGGAAAAAAATTGTTATAATTGTATTATAGTATTGTATGCAGTCCATAGTAGAGTTTTGATATTAACCCTGACAGAGAAAAAAACAAAGTAGATTGATTGCATTACAAACGAGATATCT